>JAQIWE010004809.1:0-10441 GCA_034698565.1 Campodea plusiochaeta
CATATAGGGGGGGGGGGATTAAAATATATTATAGTTACGGAGCAAAAAAAAATAATAAGGGAGGATTTTATATTTTAGAAATAAGGGGGATTCTTCATGGGCCTTAGGGGGAATGGGCATCACTGATATTTATAATTTAATTAATTTTCGCCCAATCTCCTGATACAGTATATTTATCTAATTTGGTTATCCTCAGTCCTCTACTACAGGAAGAATAAGACCTCTTCACTCTTGATAGATGTAAGAGAGTAATTGGAGGCGTATGCGCTTTCCAGGTGGTTTCTTTTTTCCTTTCTTCGATTTAACATTTGACCGCGGCAATATAATGTGAGAAGGAAATTTGTGACGAGTGCTGGAAACAAACTAACCTTTCCTTGCAAGTGAAGTTTCAATACTACGCAAACTTAGGTAAATAGATTTAAAAATACACCTATATTGAGAGATCCTGTGCTATTATAAAAGTCGTTAAATTATAATTACTTTATTGAATAATAAGCTTAATTAGAGTAAGAAATTATTAAAATTACAGTATTCATAGTGTTCACCAATACGTCATCAAAATTATTTTTCATCATACAATCTAATAATTTTGAATAAATAGTCTTTTTATAAATCTAATTAACATCTGAAAATTGCTAAAGATTTGGTTCAGTAGTTTTCGATAAATTAATTTTTGTATTTCGCTAAATCCGTATCTTATACCATGCTGGGGGATAGATTTGTCCCCCAGCATGTTACGAGATACGAATTTAGCTTCTTTTGAAAATTAATTTATCAAAAACTACTGAGCCAAATCGTTAGAAATTTTCAGAAGTTATTTAGATTCATTAAGATACAATTTACTCAAAATTACAACTTTCTGTGATCCAAAATAAGAAAGTGCGATGTCGATGTTGACTACACTTTCTGCAAGTGAACACAACAAATTCAGCAATGTACGTTGTACAGCATCAGTATTCATGTTGCATATAGCTCACGATTGCACAAACCACAAAACAAATAATGTCAGTTGTACTGGTTTCGAATTATTATATAGTTACAATTTCTCTCTTTTCTAAATTTGATATATTTTATTCTGACACGTCACTCGTGAAAACTAACAAATACTATGTTTGTCTTTTCTTAGGTTTAGGATAATTAGAGAACTTTGAAATTAAGTAATTATTTACTGAAGGATATATTATCTTCTTTTGTACGGCGGTATAAATTTTCTAAAATTGAAGTTTAAAGGATGAAATTCAAGGTGAACCTGTTCAAAATTAGCTTACACTGGTAAATCCTAACTGACATTTAGACAGTAAAATGATGTGTAGCTAAGCTTAAATATAAAAAACCCTAAACTGGACTAGTTTGAAACTTCAATAACACTCAATATTAAATTGAACAAAAAGGATTATTATTACGGTATGAAATGTTTCACTCCATATATATGGGCCAAAATTATTTGAACCGATTTTGAAATTGCAATTTCTCGAATACCGTTTGAACTAGAGTAATGATTCGACTACCAAATGAAAGCTCATGTAAACCTCATTCAAACAGTGTATCTCAAAATTTCTCCTAGACTGCCAACTTGCAGTTATCATGGTGATTTAAAAAAGGAATAGAAAATCAGAATTGTAAAATGAAGAAAAAATAGAAAGTTATATTATTTTCGAATTGTTGAAAAGTGGATTTTCGCTCTTTTTGGAATTTGTTACCCTCAGAAATGATGTAATAAGACAAAGGTACAAGCACATTTTGTTTATTGCTCTTTATGTGAACTCCGGAAAACGGGGTAACAGGGTGGGCGGTCGCTCACCGTACTTAAAGTCAGGGTGGGCTTTGCCCACCCTATAATATTTGATATTTTCATCTATAATAACAAAATTCTCCCACTATACCGTATAACTAAATTTTCATTAAAATGTGCGAAAATCTTCCAAAATATAGTGATATTTACTGAAAAATATCTTAATCTGCAAAAATTGCTTAAAGTCGGTCGGTAATTATACCAATGAAAAACACAAAAATAGGTACCCGGAATAGCGTCGACATGGAAGAGCATCGACAGGTCGACACACAATTTCTGAAGACCGGAATATTGTAGAGATGTTTTAGTGACACTAGTATATTAAATGGAATAATAATAACAAAAAAAAATAGAGACATCACGTCCATTCCTTAACATTTTTTAATCATGTCATAAAAATAGAAAATATATTAACAATACGCGTTTACATTTGGTATATTTCGATTTAATTTAGTTCTGCATCATATTCTATAACTTTTAAAATGCATCCTTCACCATCCTGAGTCTTACCCTCCTGGAGTCTTTGATTAATATAGCAATGTACCACTATGACTATCATTGATGACATTATTTTATATTATCGTGTCAGGAAATATCGGTAAAAAAAGTTAATAAAATTTGTTAAGTTAATTAATATATTATATTGAAGTATTGCTAGTAAATTACATTATTACAATTTAATTAAAATGAATTTTGGCATATCTCGCAATATTAATTTAAATATCAAAGGTTATTATATTATACTGAATATTAGAGGACTATAGGATTCAACAGTCGTGGTATTCAACATTTGTGGGATCAAGGGTACCAAACAACCAGACTGTTGAATCCTATAGTCCTCTAATATTCAGTATAATATAATAACCTTTGATATTAAAAATTAATATTGCGAGATTTGCCAAAATTCATTTGAATTAAATTATAATAGTGTAATTTACTCGCAATACTTCAATATAATGTATTTAATTATAGGCCTATTGAGTTGCACTTTTTTTTCGTACATTATTACTATATTTTGGTACAAAATACTACTATAAATGGCATCTCGTTGTACCCCTACGCAACTACCTACGTTTCGAAGTTGCGAATTCCTTTTCCGTCTGATCATATATTTTATTAGACGAAGGATTTTAGTAGGCCTGTTAGGAAGGTGCCTTTGAATTAAAAGACTAATAATGGCTACTTCCCGTGTTTCCGGTACTGTACTAGTGCCTACGGGATTGTTTCAGTTTTGATTCTGAGATTCGTTTTAATTCTGACTAGATTAATATCCTTTAAATAACCTAACTTGACCTCACGGGATGCAAAAACAAACTAATCAAAGTGATGGCAAGCATAGAGAAGTCAATAATCAACTTTGTGGACGATTAATTTATAAATATCTCATTTATTTACTGTCAATTTACGTATGATATTTCATATTTTCATCTCTTCAAATATTTATTGAAACTGTAAAGTGATAAACAAAAACGTAATCAGCACATTATAGTACAATTTTTAGCATCTGACTTGAAAAACACTGCATTTGCATCTGTTTTAAATTATTATATTGTTATTTATGTAATTTCCCTACTGATTTTACAATTTCATACTCAACTCCTTAGTTCATGACCATGACTGTGAGACATAAATAATCAACTGATTTAAGTGCACAAACAACTCGCAGATTTATTTACTTATATGGTGTTACATGATAAGATTCTGACCTGCAACAACATTAAACCTTTCCGAGGTTATTATACAAAATCCCTACTTCAAAGTGCAAATAAGTTTAATGTTAAAGGTGCTTAAGAGTTCATGAATCTGTCGGAGTTATTTGAGTAGGAAACGACCAATTAGTTGATATGATGAGACGCAAGGAAACGGAGGCAAAAGCGAGCATTGACTGAAAGCAAGGTCCATTCCCCCTCTTTTTTCCCACCCACAAGGGCCCCCTGCAGTTTCCTCCCACAATGCATTCAAGCTATTTACAGACAAAATATCGCTAATCACACTATACCTCCTCGTTATACATGCTGGTCATTGATCTTTACTCAATATGATTAGACTTAGTCATTTGATTATATTAACAGTGCAAACTTTATGAAACTTTTTCACCAGCGTACAGCTTCTCAGCTTGTTTCGACATTTTAAACGTTCAAATACAATGGATTAAAAACTTCCCTTGTTACAAATTGCCCAGCAGGTGCATTTGACTTTTTTTGTTCTACGGAATCTTATTTTAGACGTTATTTAAAATGCGTGCACGAGCAGCTGCGACTTTACGCCGCCAACAACCATTTCAAATCGATATCGGGCAAAGCACCGAGTTCGCTCTTATCATTGAAACATATGACTCAGCCTTCCTGTCAATATATTACACAGAAATAAAGCTCTCAAATATACTTTTACTGGCGTTGTTCTATAAATAAACTCCCAAACATAATTTTAATTTTACGTTAAAGCTCATCGTGCCTTTGTTCGACGCCATGACAGTTTATTCCCAAAACATTTGTGAACTCCAATCGAATCTACGCATTTCTTGAAAGACATTTTCCCGCTCTACAGTCGCAATGCGGTAACGAAACAGTGCCATGAAAATAAAGTTACAATACACTAGACCTATTACGTACAAAGACAATAACTACGCTAAAAATCTTACCTTGTCTCCCAACAATTTCGGCAACATGTTCAGAGCTAGGTACTGGAACACATTCGGTCATATTTTGGCTTTTCTTGACCCGACTTTCCTCGTAGGCTATCGCTAGCGGGTCAGGCTCGGAGCCATTATTTGCTTCGCTAAGTCCTAGCATAGATAGCTCCAGCGCTAATTGTAGCGCTCGTTGATCTTCTATCACACCGGGCGGAGAACAACCTCCGTGACCACTCCCTTCCATTTCGGCAAAAAGACTAGCAGGCATCACAGCAAGCAAGAAGTAAAATAAAAAAACAAATGGGCCACAACCAACACAGAACTAAAAACACTCTGAAATAGACGTAACTATAAAAAATAAGTTCTCTATTGGAGTTAAAATCTTGCTTTGTACGAGTGCGTTTGAATATTGTCTGCAGGGAAACTTCACACACCCATTTCCTTCACTACCCTGCACACGACTGACGGAGAACAGCTTCGGTTTGCCGGGATAAAGCATGTGCTCAGGAGGCGAGTACCAACCCAACGTTAGGCTATTGTCGTGAAAGGAGAGGGGGGATTTGTTGAGAGAAGTGGCAACGTTGCTATTGACGAGGGTTAGCGCACTGCGCACGTTCGAAAAATTGAATATTCGATTTTGACAGTAATGCTGCACAATAAATAGTATTTGTGTAGAAATTGGTTGATCGAATGTCTGAGTATATTCGTACGGAAAAGTTATGCGTTTTATAATTATTATTATAAAATATTTACGCCAAATTGATTTTCTTTTGTATAAATAGAAAACATTTTTTACTCTTAATTTCTGTAATGTAACATAGACTATTTAATTATACATTATTATTATATGAATAATTAGGGAGAATTTGGTCAGCTTAGATTAAATAAATTAATAATTTATTTGTTATTTTTTCAAGTTCAATTACACTTACGGTCGGTATTATTATTATTATACTGATCTGATTTAAATTAACCTGACTAGGTAAACATCTAACTTAAAAATTCAAGTTATAATTAATCATAATATAATTATTACAATGACAATAAAAATAACGTTTCGCGATCATTATAACATATTGATTTGTTATATATAAAGCAGTTTTTATAATAAATTATTTCGAATTTTTTTTTGCTATATTGTTTATTGAGATAAGAGTACAAAACAGCTTTTAAAGCCAATGACATGTACAATATAATATGAGAATTACAGACAAATGTAGAAATAGTGTCCTTGTTTACAAAATTTGCATGATTATTATATACCAATTTAAATTGTTTTGAAATATAAACAATGTAATATATTTGGAGACAATTTTCTGACCCTACTAACATTTTAGCACTTATAATTTCCAATTAGAAAAGGTTACAATTTTGTATTTTCTAAATAGCATGTAATAATTTTTACGTTATTTGTATATATTAGATCTGCAATCTTATATTTTTCATTACCACTCATGGCAATATTATATATAAGACGTACAGCTGTTAAATAAATTACCTATATACCAATAATATGCTTATCTAGCAGAAATACCCGACTCTTCTCGCAATAAAAAGTAGTTGTAATATTATAGTCGTTTCGTCCTTCGATGATTTGAATAACAAACAAATGTGTTAAAGATGAATTTCTTATAATAATATAGACTGGTAACTGAGTAAAATGATGTTTTGTTCCATCTCTAATTCAGTGTATCTCTAATTCTCTGTATATAGGGCCTGTACTGTAGTTACTCAACTCAAAGGTTCTAATACAATGTTTTCAGCAGTTTCATTTATTGAGAAACTCCTGAGATATATAAATATAATTTAATTTCAAATAATAATAATAAAAATTCTTACAGTTCCTTTTTTATATATATAGAGTTATATTTTAGTAATTTTACACAAAATTTACTAAAAAAGTATGACTTGCATTCAATGCTATATACAACCAGCTAACTATATACATGTAGAAAAAAATCAATATTCTGATATATCTATCTTGTAGAATTAATTTTTGCACCTATAAGGTCTCATTTGATTTTTTTTTCGTAAGGTACACTGCCGTTGAGGAGTAATTTTGATTTTCATTGTTGCTATTCTATCACTTATTTGATTTTTTGAAGGGGAACGTTGAACTTTGAATAACAATAATGCATTTAAAAATTTTAAATGATAATTTACATATTTATGACGTAATTAATATTGGATTCCAAAAGCAATTTCAGTAATTTTAAATAGCGTACGTAGTCTTCTCGTAAAAAATTAGCCTTGTTTGACACCTTTGTCGATCTGTAACTTGTTTGCACTCTGATTCTATACCGAACAAACAGACAGACAGAGGCACAGATGAGAAATTTAAATTAGATATTTTATAACTGACTATATAACTCCATTACCGAATTCGTCATCTTTTACTTCCATACAGTTTCTCCAGTACAGAAAAATTATAAAAATAATTGATATTATCTATCACTGCAAGACAATATAACTTATTTCTTATTTATATATAAAAGAAGATTTTGAAGATAAGTTAATACAAAAGCAGCAGACAAATGTAATTATATCATACACTGTAGATAATGGGAGAAAATAATATGAAGACCTAACGGATATTTAATATCAGTAACAGCAATTGTATTTTTGACAATCAGACGACATTTCCTACAAAAATTGAAAAAATTAAAACAGTTTTATGATTTAAAGATAATATCTATTATGGATGCACGACAATATAATATGATAAGATTTCACAAAGGAAGGCTGACTCAACAATATAATCTCCTGATTGATTTGGCTCCCATTATACTAATAATAATCTATTGAGTATGACTCATGTGCTTTGATATGAAGAGTGCGTACCTATTCTTGTTTTTACATTTATCTAAAATTTATCTCTTCTTAGCAAACCGATGATGATAACATCGGCTATATTTTGTTGACTTCTTGTGAAATTTGTTTCAGTGGTTACTGTTTCATGCTAGCGTTGAAGTTTCCTGTGTTGTAATTTTATAGAGTGCTGACTTTGGATTACTGCAAAATGGGTAAGCACAAGAATGTTTTGTTTTATATCTTTGAGATTCTCACTTCCCGTAGCCGTATACTGTTTTAACATTTACATATATATACTTTTATTGACTCTTGTGATTTATTTTCAAATAATGTTTCAAACAAATTACATTTACATTTGATATAATTATGCTTTATCGCATTTCAAGATGTGATAGTGCTAGCCCTTTATAACAGATTTACAAACGCACTTAGAAATTAAATATCAAAAATAACTGTAACAAATAATAGTACATTTTGCATCAGAAAATATTTTGAAATCACAATAATATTAATGTTGCCTAGGCTACTTTTTTTTTATCACAATGTAAAAAAAAAACAGTGAAGAAATACTAAACGAATGACAATCATCTGATCATATAATTAGAAGTTGTTTTTTCCTGGGGAAATTTCGCACACGGAATATTGCTAATTATTACAAAATTTTCTGTGCTACGTGTGTGGTATAATATGAGAAGAATTTGAAAATTTCTCGGTATGGTGCATTTGACTGCCTAAATATTTTTTTAATTGTTGCAGTGGGTTAATGCACTCCTTAATAGTATAAATACCAAGATTCGTGATTGTTATTATTAAGTATTAATACAGTCGTCGATGAAGAACAAAAAAATCATGTGTTAACGAAATTCGATTATCATGCCGTTATTGCAATTATTGCTCAAAAATAACAACTTTTTGTTATAGTCAATAATGACAAAAGGACAATCTCCCACTCTTCATGAATATATTTTTGGATATTTCCCTGTTTTGATAAGAAGTTCTCAATCGCAGATTAAGAACTCTGGCGGCCCCGGAATGAGATTATATTATCAGGGCGAATAGGTCCTGTTTTGCATAGGTTCATAAAAAAGTGACACTTTAAATCGTCATTTTTCTTATAAGCACAATCGATATCTGAACATTTATCACATTTACTCACTTTCAGCGATTGCCAACTAACTTTCAGCAATTTGGGGGCGATTGCCAACCCTGCTCTTTTTAACTATTTCATACAATTACCCGATTGTATGAGATTTATGTGGATAAATCTCATACAATTAAGAAACACAAAATAATGCAGATAACATAATGAAATAAGCTAAAAATACATTAAAAATTGAAAGCTAATTTCACAAAATATAAGTAAAAACAGCCTGAACGTTTCCCACTGTCATTTAAAAAAAAATCGCTCGCGCAAACTATGGTGGCGCTTCGCGGACACTACCCGATTTTCACCTCCACAGAAATTTTCCTCCGGATCCACCAGCTAAGCAGCATAAAATTACAAAACAAAAATCTTGTCAAGCATTTTTCCATGTTATTAAGTTGATATTTTGTGAGTCTCACCCACCCTGTCCAAAAAGACTTCTGGAGTCCATGTGTCTTCGTCTTGGATTGCAAGAATATTAATAATCATAAAATCATGATACTTGGTATTTATAATTTTAAACAGTTCAATTATCCATTGCAACTATTAATAAAATATACTATGTGTTCATACCTAGAACTTCAATTTGAACTCTCAGTCTCCCTTCGTACTTACATTGATGCATTTCTTTTGCTCGTCATGTAATAATATTTTGAGTAAACTCATGAATGAAATTTCAGCCTTTAATATTATGTATTTGTGTATGTTTTAGGTAGCCGATTATCTCGCCTTGGAATCTATCCTGATCCACCGAGTGGTCTGATGGATGCGTTCAACTTCTACATTAGAAAGTACCGAAACATTTTTTACGCAAATCGTAAAGAAGTCAAAGAAATAAAAGACGTATTGCGAAAAAGAGAATATTTGCACAGAGATCAAAGGTCAGTTTTAATTATTATTGAGTTACAAACATTACTATACCCTACAAATGTTAAAATATTGTAGTATAATAGTGACGATAAACCATATAGTGTCAACGAATTTCTCTCTGAAATTACAAGGTTTGGCAAATTAAGTTCCAGAACTGTGCTTCTGGGAGAAAAGAAGGGTCTCTGATATTCAAACAGGGTGATCTAATATTGGTCTTAGACTCTTCCAAAGGTATCTTCCAAGTTGCATTGTCCTCCGATGATTACATCGTTGCCAGGTGACATTTGAATATTGAGGGTTTGAAAGTCCCGCCACTAATCCATTTAAGAAGAGGATGAATTAATAGAAACGATAGAAAAAATAATTTTATTGATGAAAATTCTAAAAAGTTGCTGAAAATATTATGAAAGAGTATGTCGCAGAGCCTTTCCTAAGGAATTTTTGTAACTGCGCATATTTCACAAAATTCTTGAATCACCCAACATCTCCCCTTTTTTTATGGTACGAAATTGATTTGAAACATGAAGGTGATTCCCAGGTGCTTGATTCGAACAAAAATTTTGGGTAAGGAGGGAACACAAGAGCGACGAAGAGCCATTGTTGGCGCGAGCGCAGAAAATTTTCAAAATTTTAGTTAAAACTGCCCCGCACCTGCCCATTCCAAATTTTTAACATAGGCAGTAGCCGTGGCAATGAAAATAAGGCGAAGTTACCCCAACCCTATTTTTTTATCATTTTTATTTTCAAAGAGTAGAAATGTTAAACATATTTCTTCGGCTGAAGAAAATATTCAAGCAAAAACTTTAAAAATCAGATTAATTTTTCTACTTTTTGCAATAAAATCGACCAGTTCTAAAAGATTTTTTATTCTAATAATTGCTCTCCTCTTTCACTGTCAAACTTTTAATGTTTTAATTCTTAGAATGTCTTTTGATAAGTAATAAAAATGAACATCCTGAACCTACTTGGTAATGTTTCTCATAATATAAATAACAGGATGGTCACAAGAGAGAAAAAATATTTTAAAGGATAGCTGAAAAATTAAACACCGATGTTGAAGCGAAGCGCCACCATGGTTTGGGCGAGCGTAGAAAATTTAAAGAAATTGTTAAAACATTCCATTTTTAGGTAATTTTAACTGATTTTCACGAAATTTTGAAAATAGTTACTACGCAAATCATATTTTGTAACT
>JAQIWE010004810.1:0-10441 GCA_034698565.1 Campodea plusiochaeta
CGTAAATTCTGATTCTGATATACTTTGAAAATGAAACATTTTTTTGGATTAACATTTTATAATTTATGAAACAAATGTTTAAATATTTATTTATTTTAATATTTTCCAGTGTTTAATAATAAATTATTTAAATATTTTATTTTGTAACCGATTTCTTTTAATATTTTCAATGTTTAATAAGAAATTATTTAATTATTTTATGTGGCGCTTTTGGCTTTCCATAAACTTTCAATAAAAATGTTTTAATATCAAAGATCTTTATTTTAACAGAAAATCACATTTTTTTCCTATTTTCAACGTCGAAATACTTATTTTAATGATACACATAATTAAATTGACGTTTATCGTGTTTTCGTAGGACGGATTGTGGTATGGTGAATGTTTAAGTATTAAGTAACGAAAAAATAGAATGAGAAAAAAAAAAATTAACAATGTACCGTGTGTTTTGCTTACCGACAACAGCAGATGAATTAAAAATGTAACACTACGTTTCAAGTTTTTAGCAAGACTTTTTCGAGTTACAAAAAAAATTAAAGGGATTAAACTGCTTCTGTAGTTTCACACGCTACACAAATAAAATATGAGCATTCAAAGTAAGGAATTAATCTTCTCATTTATGAATACTCCTTTTCGTTCCAGCAGTATTTCACAATCATAAAAATTCATTTTTTTTGTCTACTGAAGTATAAAGAAGGTACATGAAGCATATTATACGTAAATATGATTATTATATGAGTAGACGATGCTAATTATTATGGATCTGCCTTATTCGAGCCGGCCTTATTTTGTTACTCATTAGCCTTAATTTCCGAATGAAAAAAGACTTATACAGAACCCGGGTTAACAGGGAGGGGCCCGAGGGACCCCAGGTTTTCGGGACCCTTAAAAGAAAAGAAAGAAGGAAATTTTTGTGAAAATGTTCAAATTTTGTATAAATGATTAATTTTTTGTTAAAACGGGCAAAAATGTTCCAAAATTTTCGCTACAGATTACTTCATGTCATAAAAACGCTTAAAATTAATTTTATTTGAGGCAAACAACGTAAAATTTCGAGCCAAATGCATAAAGTGCTGTGCTCCTGTTTGTGATAAATTGCTGACTACGTAGCTGTTAAACGATTTTGTTTTAAAATGGGCCCTCTGAAAATTTGTAAAATCATTGTTATTGTTATGAAAAGACAAAAATAATTTTCAGAATATTAGTAAATATCAGTGGAAAGTAGCTAAAAATGGGTATAGTAAAATACCACAAAACATGGTTTAACCTGGCAGTTGATCTTTAAAAACATGTATTTTACCCTATACAAAGCGATGTTTTATCCAAAACATATAAAAGAGCCTACCGTGTAGGCTATTAAATTACCAGTAATTATTATAATTTCAGAAAAGAATCGTATAATTATATTATAATAGACTTTTTTAACATTAGCTGTTTTTAAATCAATGTTATTTTCGATTATTTAAAATAGTTGACACAATTTCCCATCGCAATAACACAACTATAAATAATAAAGTTTCGCCAGTGCCTAAATGATATCGCTCGAGTCAGAAGCGTACAGTGAAAACACGTTTACAGTTCTCGAAATTGTTTCACACTTTCCATTCACTTTTCACGCTACACAACGAGGTCCTAAACGCACCTTTATCTGGATATAGTGATTTACCATAATATAATATGCTATAAAAATTGATACAGCAGCGTTAGAGACTTGATTTTTCAGAAGTAAGTGATAACAATATGAGCTTTCAAAGAAGCCGTCCCGAAAGTTCGAGAGATGCTCGGTTTGAGAGTATCCAGAAACTTTCAGCATGGTCACTTCATCAACGGATGATTTCTGTATTTTTTGTTTGAAAAATATCAGATCAGTGTTGGAAAGGTGACTAAGCTATTTATCATATTTCTTTTCCAACATTTTTTTTTATGTGAGCAGAGTTTGAACTCCAAAAAATAACTAAAAAAAAAATGACCCACATTTTTCATGAATAATCAAAATATATAATGAACTATATCTCATTTGAGAAAGCATGTATCTAATTTTATAGAGGAACGCGTTGAAAGCAAGACAGCATTAGTGAGATTCTTCTTCAATGAATGAAGTTCTAGATAACTTGTAATCGTGAATGCGTGTAGTAGAAGCAGGAAAAAGTTCTGCTGTGCCAAAATCTCCCTCACTACTAAACTCTCTTTGAACTCTTGTCTAAAAATAGTTTTATATGTATGGTGAGAAACCGGTGAGTGTTGTACAACATTTTCTACCATGCTTTTGCATCATCATGAATAATCTGTTCCTATCAACTCAAGACTTTGGAAGTACCAAATGAAATGCGAAACCTAAACAATTTTCTGTAAACTTCATTTATCATGTTTATATAAATCAATGCTTTTTTACATTAACTGAATAATGTACAGTTAATATGTGAGATTTAATATGATCCTATTTGAGCTTCTCTTGCATTCGTTCATACAGTCAATGCAGTGATGCTAATGTTTTAATGATATAATGAAGGGTTTGAGAAATGCAGTTCGTAAAATTCATTCACTTTCCCTATATTAAATCTTGCAGTTGGTATTTCCAAAACACCGGTATTTGTTAATGTAGATACGGCGAAGTTCCAAAGCATGTATTGTTATCAGTCAGTGCATACTGCATTGCGAGAAACAAATTTAAACTAATTGACATAATATGCATTGTATATGCAGGGAAGTATATAACTGAAGTATCGGGAACGGTATATTCATTCGGTGGTCTTATGGAATTCCAAAATCGCCTCCATTTTACATTCAATAGATATCGATTGGTAATTTATATTGACTCGGCCCCCAAACGTCTTTGATCGCTCCAGGATACATTATTTAATTTGATGATGACGAAATACAATCGTATTATCGCCTTATCATAGTGTCCAGTTACAGGGACTTCGTTCCACCACCTGCCTTCTCCTTTTAATCGAAAATAAAATTAATTGATAAAAAATACTCTAAAAATATTCATTTAAGTCTGTCAAAAATCAAGTAACAATAATGCATAAAAAATCATCCCTATTTTGTTTCACCTAAAATTGATGAAAATATTTCGCTTTTACATAATTATACATCAGAATTCGCAAGTGAATGTCCCCTCCCCTAGTGCTCATTTGAATTTTATGATACCTTATCCTTATTCGAACTTTCGAAGAAGCACAAGAATTTTCAAATTCAGCGGGAATTCTGACAAAAAAATTAATCAGACCCAGTAACAAATTCTTGGGTTGGAATCAACAAAACACCTTATAGTTTATATTATTTTACTAATGGAAAATCCGAAAACCTAATTCACAAAGCATACGAAATCCCCTCCATAAGAAATAGTGTGAGATTTGTGAGAAGTGCAAAATCAAATACGGTTTCATAATGTGAAAATCTTTGTATGGTGAAGTTTCCCTCAGGATAGCTGACACTAGGAGGTCTAAACGGTTGTTGTAGAGAGTCTCATCCGGTAAAGTGTCAGATTGGAGAAACCCGGGTCGTTGAGACCTGGACCTACTCTCAAACTTTGAATGGGTGAGAGGCCGGGCATGCTTGACTGAATGAAGCTCGAGCTCGAATCAGAGTGCCTAGTGGGTCACTTTTGGTACAAGCAGAACTGGCGCACTGTGGGCTGAACCATGGTGTATACTTCGGCATGGTGACTGCGGTAGATCTTCGAATGTAACCAAAGTAGGAAATTATACTTACTGTAACTTTTCATCACTACGAATAACATTAGCTATGGTGCATCAAGATCACAAATGACAAACAGTTCAAAACAAACATTAATGAACACGGGATAACATGATGCCAGAAAATAATTACAGCTTATTACAACTATCAGTATTCTGTATATTACACATATATTCCTGTTTATATGATTAAAATGTTTTTCATCGACATTTGACTAATACTTGCAAAACATAAAAAAAAAATGAAACGAAACAGAATGGAACAAACGTACTACATCATCGCTTGAGAAAATTTCCTAATAACAATCTGATATGAATGATGTATAAAAAAAAATGATATTTGTAAATGGGAAAACATTCACTTTTTTAAACAGCTTGAAAACATCCTATGTACTGCAAATGGTATTTACCAAAATGTAGCACACAGCCAAAATAGAATTATGGAGGATGAAATATTCGAGAGATCAAAAATATTCTTATAAAAACAGAACCAGAGAGATTTAAAAATATGTTCCGTTTTCCTCAGCGTATACATATTCACGTAATTATATACTTTAATAATATTATAACCTTTCCTACTTAATTTCCATATTCTAGGAAATGATATTTCATTTGTGCACATTTCCCCTGCATTGCTTCAAGAGCTTCTTTTGGTAATTAGTATCAAAATTTCATGTTTCGCCTCAAGCATTAAATACTATTAACATATAAAAAAGTGCTTATTTTCCGTAGCGTCGCATCCATTTTGCTTTCATATTAGAGTTTCAACTTTTTTAACTAGGCCAAATGTTACAATGTACACTGCAGCAGCAACAATGAGGTAATACACTGCATTGCTGCGGAATTCTATGGAACAAAACATATTTTAATCTGATTAGTGATATATATGGTAGGTATAAAAATGTCATGGTGGAACATGTGCTTCACAGAAGTGTCTTTGTATGGAAGAAGAGAAGAAAATATTGATTTGTTCATTTTGTTGTCGAATCGCTCTGGGTTTAGAATTGCGAAATATACAAATTTTGATTCGCGTTATTTCAATTCTTATTCATTGAATTATTGCATATAGCAGCTTTCTCTGTTGAAATGATTTCATTTAAGGAAAGCAGAAATGTACAATTATACTACAGACCAAACAGCATCATAAAATTATAGTTTCTCCATAAAAAAATGTTTTAGAAACTTTACATTACTCCAAAATATTCCAGGCTCAGCATCATTTTTTTCCTCGGAAGAATTGCCTCGTTTAAGACTAATCTCGTTTGGTCATTTCGTGCTATTTTTTTCGCAGTCTTCAGTGACGAAAATTTTTGTTTTTTGCCTTTAATACAAATCAATGGTAAGTGCTACTGTTTAAAGAAAACTGAAAATGAAGTACAAGGTGGCCCCAAAAAACGTCATCAATTTGGAAAATGCAATTTCTCGAAAACTATAGCAGATATCTAATTGAAACAAAAGCCACTTGAAAGTTCATGAAATTCTCTTTCCAGTGGTATATAGTTTTATAGTAATACATGCCGGATTACTGTCAATATAGCTCTCGGTAAAAAAAATCTATTAAAATAGTTGTCAAAAGAGGTAAATTGACAAATTTGTAATTTTGAGAAATTATTATTTCTTTACGGAAACTCAATTTACCTCTGTTAACAACTTTCATTTAGGGTAGTTTTTTTTTCCGAGGGCTATATTGACAGTAATCCGGCACGTATTATTTCGAAACTATATGCCATTCGAAAGAGAACTGCACGAACTTTTAAGTGTTTTTTTTGTTTTAATTAGATATCTGTTAAACAGTTTTTGAGAAATTGCATTTTCCAAATTGGTGACATTTTTTTTGGCCACCCTGTATGTGTAGTTCTGTCTGCAGTAAAGTACAACTTGTCTTGGTGAGAAAATTTTAAGGTACTGAAAAACTGTGAATTCGGCCGCCCCAAAGAGGGATTTTTAATGGGTTTATAGAAGACTAATCTCGTCACAAAATGACCAAACGAAAATTGTCTTAAACGAGACAATTGAAGAAACGAACTTTCCAAATTTTAAGATAACACAGTTAATAGAGTCTATAGACGAAACAAAATATAATTACGCATTCAGGGGTCATAATGACAAAACAGAAAATATTAAAATCCCCAAAATTTTATACCACAATATAGAATAGAATAATTATTATTTTTATCGGCCACTGCCATACAATATAATTATTATTTAACATTAGTTCATAATGGATCTTTGACACCAAACAACAAAACAGCCGGTCTGAAAAGGATTACGAAATGTAGAATGTCAATAATATTTTAACAGTAAAATATTATATAAATAAACAATCGAAGCAAAATAAAGAAATAAAATATATGAACTTACCCTAAATACTGAACTTCCTGGATGTAAGACATCTCCTGCCCCTGTACATCCACCATGTAACAATCTGTTTTTGGAATTATAACTTCCCCTCATAGGAAGTAACCTACCACCAAAGGCAGGAAGAACTATCGGTGATAAAGAATCTTTTAAAAGATTCAACTTATTCCTGGGATCCCTGTAGAAAGAAAATTAAATAATATAAGTATACTAATGTAGATTTTCACTATAAACTGCATGTCTTTTCTGTGATCCGTTACCTGAGACGTGTTATGTAGGAGTAATATCATTTTAGTTTTCACTCAGGGATACTGTAAATAGTGTTTATTTCAATTTCTTAAAAGGGTAACATTACATTTCCCACCCAATCCCACTGCGTGCAGTAAATGATGTTTCCTAATCCATTAATAATATTAGGCTACTTTCCGTGATAATATACGTAGAATGTCATTACTTTCATAAGAGAACGTATTTTTGTTTATATTACATTTTTTAAGAATATTGGTGGTTCATTAGCATCAGCGTTTTCAACTATATATTATAGCAGTATCACTTTTTTCTGTTTATGCTATAATTTATCTGGATAAAAAAGTACCACAATTATTGATTTCATATATACTTGAACTGTTGAACAACAGGAAAGCAAGTATATCTGTCGATATAGCTGCTTGAATCCTCAAATTTCTTAACTTGAGTGTTTGGGAAGTCAAACTAATATAAATAATCACCTCCATATGTCGCACAGTCAATTTAACGATAAAATAAACACTATCAAAAGTTCAAATTTCCAGTTCAACTAAATACAACATCAGCAACTATTTTGTAAATGAGGGATTCACACAACTCCTAATCTTCACAAAGAGTGCTGACATAGAAACTACACCTTTTAAAGATGACATTTTATAGCTTATAGGTGGAAAATTGGATTTTATCTAACATTGCACAGAGTTTTTCTTTAACTTGATGAATATCTATAGACCTAGAATCTCTTGAATTTCAGTACGTTCCTGTTTAAACAAATCTCCGTAGATTATGGGATTATGCTGTACTGGATAGTGCTGAATAACGACTGCCGAGAAAAAGATTTCGTAATATTCGAGATTTTTTTTCAACTTACCCATTCCGAGATTTAGAATTACTTTCTTTAAGGCTTATTATAAGATTTAAGGCTTATTATAAGATTTAGACAATTTTTAACGGATACCTTTACTTTAGAGATTACGAATCTGTAATAGAAATTCGGAATTTTTACTGAAGAGATCCTAATATCTTTGGTGGAGACTAGATATACCATATGGAGAACTCCAGAGATTTCCATTTTTAAACAATATTCCGAATCCTATAGAAGCAAATTCTAGGAATCAGTATATATGACACATAAGTTTTGGAGTGATTTTTGACTTTGAGATTCGAGTACACTCCTTTGAATTGTGGTATGAGGTTACGAATATTGGTACGAAAAGTATTTCGAAATATTATTAAATCATTTTTAAGGTATATTTTGATATTATTAGAGAATACCTCCACTCAAAATGTACATTACGATAGAGCTTTGAAATAACTTTTTTATGAAAATATATTATAATAACATCATTCACAAAAAAAATTCGTCATTTCTAACCTCCTGAAAAACACTTCGTAAAAAAATGCTGAAAACTTTAGCAACATAATTTTAATAGAAATTATATGAAAAACTACGCAGAACGAAAAATTATCTAAAGATACCAATTCCATTTCCAAAACTCACGTAACTCTAAAGGAAGCAATTTCCGACTTAATTTCTGTGCGATGACGTCACGAAACAGAAACTCGCATCGCAATATCTCGGGAAGTACGAGGTCTACGAAAGTAATTATTTCACCGCCGCGAATAAGATGATATCAATAAATATTATCATGATGATAACCTGGACGATTTTGATTGGAATGAAAACCGGTAGACACTATAAATCCGGTAGACATTATAAAAACCGGTAGACATTATAAAATATTACCTGGATTAAAGGCACAATTCTTATTAACATATATGAATTTCATTCCAATGATATCAATAGGTAATATAACCTTGGTTTAGCGCAAAGGTATCGTTTAATATTTTAGTACAAACTGATCGATCTCATTGATTCCAATAAGATTTTGATTAATAATCTAGAATATTACCAAAAAACAGAACTGTAAATACAGCCAACACACAAACATTACTGTTCACTAAATAAATTATGAAATAAACAAAACTATAAATATAATGGCAAAATTAGATTTACTGTAACAACAAAACAATAAGAGCACGCACACCTACGATCTACATACAAATTTGTAAAAGGCATATTTTTTTCTACATCTACTCATTAAATCAAAGTTGTTTCTCAGTAGAAAATTAAGATTTTATATGAACACAGATGATTGACGATAAGAAAAGTTAACATTGTAATAATTTACAAATAAAGAGGTTTGAAAGAAGAAGAAGAAGAAAAGATCATATTTGCATATTTCGTGAAGTTATTTTATCATCAGCAATTCCACTCATTTCAAAATATTCAGAATTGTATCACTACAACGGAAATTTCAGAATTCTCGAAATAAGAGATAACTGAAACTCCTAATTTATATTTTTTTCATTCTACATGATGCCCATCTTATTTGATTAAATTGGTGTATTCCTGAAATATTATATTTTTTTACGATAATATTACAAGAGGTGGTATTTTGTATTATACGTATTACTGTATATACAGGGTGGTCCAAAAAAATGGGACGCTTTTTTCAGAACGTCATGAAAGAGTCGAAATAAAAACCACGTGAAAGATAATCTCGTTCTGTTTCCAAAAATATATAGTTTTATAGCAATACATGCCATATATCATGACCACTATGGCCTTTCGCACAAAATTTGCCATTGATGGCAGATTCTTTTACGATTCTAAACTAAAAATTGTTATTTTTCTCTACAGCAGCAACAAAATGTTTTTTTTAATTTTTTTTTATATAATTCTTAATAAACTATAACATATATCTATTACTCCTATGCATTATTAAAAATATTTCCTTTCTTTTTCTTGTCGTTTTTCATATCATATCATTTTTAGCCTTAATTTTCCGAAGGAAAAAAAAGGCTTATAGGACGATCAATGTCTGTGTGTCTGTCTGTCCGTCCCCCCTTGTATCTCCGTAACCGCTTGACCGATTTTGATGACATTTTCAGGATATATAGTGTATAGCCTCATGATATTCGGAAATGAGTTTAAATTGACCTACGTTTCGGATTTCGTGATTTCATCTTCAGGGAATTTTTATGTTTCATTTAATATCTCCGGAACCGCTTGACGGATTATAACCAAATTTTCAGGATAGTATCTGTATAGCAATATACAAAAAGTTCCGTAGTTAAAAATGACCTTGGTTTCGATTTTTTTTTGTTTCCATCTTCAAGTCAAAACTTTAACTCTAATTTTCTCCGGAACCACGGGGCGGATTTTAGTGAAAATTTCAGAATTCTAATAGTTTATGCACGTGAAAAAAATTCATTAGTCAAAACCGACCTAGGTTTCGAATTTAAAATTAACATCTTCAGAGCTCTCGATTTGTTTCTTGATTTTCTCCGGAACCACTTGACGGATTTTAACAAAATTTTCAAGATATTATCTCAATAGCCATATAAAAAAAGTTCCGTAGTCAAAACTGACTTTGGTTTCGATTTTTCTTTTTTCACTTCCATCTTCAAGTCTAAACTTTAACTCTAATTTCCTTCGGAACCACATGACGGATTTTAACAACCTTTTCAGGATTGTACCAGTATGGCCAAATAAAAAAAGTTCACTAGTCAGAATCGACCTATATTCAAGTACGGTATTCTACTGTAAATTCTTTGCTAATTTTCACAGACAGGGCCGTATTAACCAATAGGCAATGAAGACCATGGCCTAGGGCCCCGCGGAGCGAAAGGGCCCTGCACTCCTAAAAAAAGTAAAGATAAGAAAAATAGTATTGGAGAAGAAAGAGGTTGAAAGAGACCAATCTTGTCTGCAGATTTCATAGAACATTTACAGAAGCAAATATGATTTTCATATATAATCTTAATTTACTCTGCAATAGACGTTAGTTTTTATTTCATTTTGCATTTGTATTCAGAATTCGTTCGTCATGGTGTTTTGAACTGTTGAATATTCAAACAAAAAATTTGTTCAGGTTTACTGTTTTGGTCACATCGGAGGACTGTCTTTTATTAGGGACCCAATTTGCTAGTATTATACTGCAATATTGTGTAATTGAGAAAAAGAGAAGTTTATGAAAATATATTAAAAATATCTCTAAAATGTCAGAAGTTATTAAAAGTTATGATACTTTCGTTAAAAGAATTCGCCCGTAATGTAAAAAAGTGACAAAAGG
>JAQIWE010004811.1:0-10441 GCA_034698565.1 Campodea plusiochaeta
AGTCCTGGTTTTTCCTTTCTAATTCCTGAACCGTTCAACGTACCGTAAAAATAAAAACAGTTTTGAAATCTACATTTTAATGTGCTTCTTTTGGTATATAAAACGTCATTGTACTTTAGGCTTCTGTTAACAACACTTTGTTTTTCATTTTTAGTATTGAAAGTTAGATGTTTTTCTTTTCGAAATAAAAGTATTCTACCTTTCCATCATGCAAAAATGAAATATTCCAAAAGTTGGCAAAGTCGACTCAATGAAAAGGCTTTTAAATCTCCAGCGCCAAAGAAAGCGAGGTACGGTAGTATCCTTACGATCTTTGTAAATTAGAAACTGGTGATTCTAATGGGTATAAACACTCTATATGTGCAGTCCAGTTATACAGTATTAACAAAAATGATGAAAAGCTGAACGAAATAATGCCATCGTAGGCCTATTATTCCTAGAAAGAAATTTCCTCGGTTACTATCGACTTCACAAACATTTGAGATTCTCGTGATATATTGAAGGTAGAAACTTGAAATGAAAACTGTCTTAAACCACATTCAATTTGCCATCGACTCGTATATATTTTAATATAGCTTCGACAGTAGTTGCTCAACAGTCTTTTTATGAAACGCTTACAATGCGAAAAAAAGTTGACGGATTCGAAAAATTGCAGAACTTTTTTTAATATAATTTTTCTTGAAAGAGATAAAATTGATCACAAAAGTTTGTGAAATTTCATAACATTTTTCAAAATTCCGAAAAAATTAAGTTACTTTTCAAAATTTGTCCAAAATTGTCCCAAAATAAAATATGAAACTTCAATAAGTAACATGCATTGATGCAGTGGTTTGCACATAAATCAGTAATTTGTCTATAACAGGTTGTAAGAATAATGTAGGGCAAAATACGTTCAACATCTTATTTATTATCATTATTATGCCCTCTATGATCTGAATTGAATAGCATAATACAGAAAGTATAGTAAAGTGATTGAAAAACGTGCAGTGATAATACACACAAATCTTTTTTTCTAAGTTTTTCCTTTTTCTTAAAAATGATGTAGGCCTAGGGCAATTACTGTTAAAGCTCTATTAAAATATTATATATGAATCGATGGCAAATTGAATGAACTTTAATACAGTTTTTATTTCAGGTCTCTATCTCTTATACATCATGAGAAATACAATTTTTAAAGTCGTTTGAAATTTTTTGAGCCACCCTGTATAATTATTGTCAATAAGATACTAAAACCTTCTATCTGAAATTATGCCAGATTTAAAACCTCGGATGGTTGGCGTATCTTAACTTTTTTTTAACTTCGTTTTTTATGAGACTTGGGTAAATTGTTTCTGACATTCAGTTACTCTGCAGTACTGTACATAGGTAATTTATCATTAAAAATTAAAATAAAAAAAAAGTAAAAATTTGGCAAAGTTTATCAACAACCTTGAACTAATTATTGGTATTGATATAATATAAAATTTGTGTTGTCTGGTGGAAATCCACTTTTATAACCAAACGTTCACAGGCTTTAAAGTAAAAAAAGGAAATCTTTTTGCAATTTTGTTCATTTGTTCTTGTTTGTTGCTCTTCCGTGACTGACAACCTGGTTGATAGGTTACAAAGTATGTATCAGTGTTAGGACCAGAGGCTTCAACTTTCTGGAAGTCCAAGGGAGTTAAAAGCATGGAAACATAGCAGTGTCTCAGACCGTCCGCAAGCGGTTGGTGCGAACAAAGAAAATTTTGAAAATATGTTTTAAGGCAATTTTCAAGCCTGAAAGTGTATGATAGGATAAAATTTTTAGATGGAAAATGATTTTTATTATGTATTTATTTATCTTATTGTAGTCAAATATTATCATTTAGACCTAATTGTAATAAAAATTACAGAGAGAAAATTTTGAAAGAAGAAAAATGTAGATTTTCACTAATTTTCTGAAAAAATAAAATTATTATAGGCCTAGCATTTCAGAGTGGGGGGGGGGGTACTGAATCCACCTTGGATTGGTTCAGGGGGAGTCAGAGCCCCTTGAGTCTCCATGGACTGGGTGCCACTGACTAGGACTATTTGGGATTACATTACAAAAGCGAATTCTTTAAAAATATTTATTATTTCTTCACATATTTTTGGAATTTTTTTTATTTAGCAACATGGAATGCTACTTTCTTCATCATGGTTAAGAATTGTAACCTATATTTTTATCTTATATTAAGACAACTACAATTTTATTACGTCAGAGCTCTTTCCAAAATACTGATTAAACTATCATATTATGTATTTTTAATAGTTTTGTTTATTTTTAACTTTTTAAATATTTTGATAGTTTCGTAATCACATACGACTCTACTGAAACATTATCTTGAAAATTTCAAAACCCCACAAATCATAAATAGTTAAGAGGTTTAAAATTTTCCATATATTCATAATATTTTTTCATGCTTATCAGAAGAAAGCTAAATTTTAATAAAAAAAATTCTAATCTCAAATTCTGCTGCATTCTTTTCATAAAATGCACATACTGATTACAAAATTTATTTTACGAATGTAATATTAATCATTATGGTATTACTTACTAGATTAGAAAGAAAATAGTTTTTTTTTTTTTGATGGGCTAATATTCTACATCTTTGTAAACTTTTATCAAAAAACTTGTAAAAGTCACATCTTAAGTAATATTAAGCTTTTCTTATATTTAAAAGTAAGCCTCCAATTACTATGTTTCATATTTTCCTGAAAAATATAATTTAAACATCATAGCGATTATTGAACTGTACATCGGTGCTTCTGGCACAATCACAGGGTTTAAGAAATTACTATGACTACTCTAAAAATTTTATATTTTTATTAATCTGAACAGATATTGTTATTTCATTCTTCTATAACGTCTGTCAATTTATTATAGGCTTATTAAAATCATGTGACTCTTTTTATCTTCTTATGTTTTCCATCAGTACCAAGTTCCTAAGAAAGCAAACTAATTAACAGACGTATTCATTACTTGGAATATTATTGCAGTTACCCACGGGAAAAAAATGTTCTTGATCAAATAGAAAGTCACATGTTCACTGTTTCCTCCAATCATTTTTCTTGTGAACAGAAATTTGATTCTACTTTATGTTTCTTATCGTTTATTTGTGTCTTTTATTTCGTTCATATCAGCACTTTAAGATGTAATAAATTATAATAATGATTTAGTGAGTCACAGGCAGGGAGGCTCCAGATAGAGGACCAATGGAAGAACCATGCTTTTACTGTACCTCCTTTGAAGTAAACTCTCCTTCTGTTCCCCTCCCCAAAAGGGACCACCCAAGTGACACCATTTCAGGACGTTCATTGGCTAATGATTTAAAGTATCCTGGAAGTATACAACAAATTTTTCTCCTGGGCCCTCTTCCCCTCTTTCAATATGGGAGAAATTGACTTCATCCCCCCTCTTTTATTTCATCTCCTCCTCTTTATCCTCCTTGATCACAGGCAATGATGTAAGCTCCCAGCCTTCCACTGTTAGTGAGTTACAAATCTGTTACAAAGGAAGTGCGTTAAAATTATTTCAAAAGTAGATACTTGTGTTTGGTTGGCTGATCTTTCACTCTTTAAATACGAGGTGTGTGTAGAAAGTAGAGATTCATCTCATATTATATTGAAAGTTATATCTTTTCTCGTAAGTTGGGTACAGTGGATTAACCAGTTTACTCACTCTCATTTGGTTGGGTGTTAACTTGCCACAGCCTCTTCCAGAATGGGTTACTCGAATGAGACATACTACAGTGATGCCAAGTAAATAGGGCTTTGCAATACCAGAGTGTTTTTTCAACACCAGTATTTCAGTATTCAAATATTCCAATACTGTGATCAAGGGATACCAGTTTCACGGAAACTCCGTTTCACGGAATTATAATACGTATTTTAAAAGAAAATCGAGAAAAACTCCAAAAAATAAGCCTATCGGAAGACCTTTCTAAAGTTTAAAGTGTTGGAATGTTCACTTTTCACCCCGTACTGTGAAAGTGTGAAGCAATAAAAAAATATAAAAAAAAATTTAATTTTCAAAACTGTGAAATTTTTGTGATTTTTAAAAGCAAATTGAATAATAAGAGATTAAAAAGAATGAAAAAAAGAGATATTTCTAACACCGAAATATCAGTATTTCGATGACCTTAATAGCGGTATTTCGTTATCGCTATTTTCGCCAGAATACCAGTATTTCGGATACTGGAAAATCCCCTGATTGCAAACCCTACACGTAAACACAAGAGAATTATAAATGTTCAGTCTTTAACTCACTGAAACAACTTATTTATAAAAAATATTAACTTTGGATAATATGGAATGTAGGTAGCCTTATCTTGCTTCCAGTGGCACCGAGTTCGCCGGCTGAACCAATTGAGAGGGGCCTCAATTTTTTCGCTTTTGAAGCTGAATTTCTTAATAATAATTCATCAATTACAATCTTTAAAGCAAATTTTCAGTGAAAATCAAGGATTTTTCAAGAATGTCCCTTATTTTAGGAATTTTTTCATATTTTTGTAAAATATTCTTACAAATAAGGAACAAATTCCTTCCTTTTCTCTTTTTTCTTCTTCTTTCTCTCTTTTCTTTTCCTCCTTTTTCTTTTTCTTTCCCTCAAGGGAGGGGCTACAGTCCCTTTAGTCCCCCACCCCACCCGTAGATCCACGCCTGGTCCGTGATGCCCCCCCTTGTATCCGCCAATCCGCCTGAGTTAAGCTGATAGCACAATGGGTGGGTGCAACCCGATAGTCAATTTTAAATTGTGAAGAAAAGCCAGGTGTGTAAGTGGCACTTCGCGAAAATAAAATTGAAAAATTTAAGAGGAAACTAATATTTTAACTCGTTTTCACTGATATAACCGAAAAATCAATATTAGGCCTACTGTGAAATAATTATTATTGTATCGTACTATAGCCTAATCTTGTAAAAATGTTACTCACAACCTTACAAAATCCACTTTCAACTTGTGAGTAGCGAGTATGTTTTTCTAGGCTGAAGTAAAATGTTGTTTCAGTTAGGTCTACTCTAATGTAAATATAAATATAAACTCTTATCCCTAAAAAAAATCACATGTTTTTTTTACGATGTTATTTTCTGTAAACATCTTTTGTGTACTCCTCAAAATTTCAAGTATTATGACAATTTACAAAGAATATTAGATTTTTCTAAAACATCATTATTATAATAAGTTTTAGCACATGGGATGTTATGGTATTGAACATCATAATAGCCTACCAAGTTCACAATAAAAATATGCACTTTTTAATTTATAAATCATCTCTGATTTCCTGTTTTTTTCTTTGTGATTTCAGGCAGTGCACATGTTGCTTCAAAGAGGTGAAAAACATCGAAAGTTTTTATCTCGTAACCCAGAGCTTAGTTCATTTAACCCTCTATTTAATAAAAAGCATTCCTGAACACCTGCAATCTCAAAAGAAATCCCAAGATGAAAAATCCACGGAAGGAATGTCAAATGAAGGGAAAGAAAACGATCTGAGTGAAGTAAAACAACCTACTGGGAATGAGAAATGGTCACTGGAAGAAACTGAGAGACTTTTCCACCTAGCATCCAAAGTGTTCCTTCTTGAATATCCATTGTACATTGTGTATAAACATAGTCAGCAATTTAAGTTTGATGAAATATCTCCTGCTGAAGTTACTACACTTGGCACTTTCTGTGATATTAATGATCCTGATATCCCCATTTATCTAGTTCATAATGTGTGCCTCTTTTGTAAGAATGGTGGTATTCATTCAATGGTACTTTATTTTGATGAGTATGGACCTGATGTTATTCCTACCTCTCTTGCAAATGCAATGTTATCTGTTGCTTGTCATATTAAGCAATGGCTTAATATGCGAGCATTAGGTCTTGTGTATATTCCATTACGCACAAAAGTGTTGAGGTACCTGTGTAAGCTACCGGATCAAGAACTGAGAACACCAGGAGTCAAAAGCATGGCCGGTAAGTTGTACTATTAACAATTTATTAATTTTATGTTTTAAAACGTAAATATAGAAATTGTTTGTGAAAGCTTTTATATTATAATAACAGGGATTTTTAGAATCTTCAAACATAGTAAACACAATAGGCTTGTACTGCACTTGTAAGCATAAGACCTTTTTCTCTTCAGCACAGTTTTAACACCTTAACAGGAGGGTGGCCAAAAGGATCACCATTGTTTACTATTGTAAGTAAAACTTTCTCAGACTGTCAAAATCATCAATTTTCTGAAGTAGACATGGTCATTCACATGGAATATATCAGGATGCGCAGTTATTAAAATTTTTTTTAGTCAAGAAAAATGGCGATCAGCTGGATAGTGATACAAAGGTGTATTATATTAATTTATAATTTCAAATAAATTTTTTATTCTGTTGTGAATGTGAAAAGTATTAAAAAAATTGTTTTCATAGGCATACTTTGTATTATAAATGCACAATCGAATTCATAAGTTGTATTGTTATTTTCAGAGTATTTGTGGAATAATGCAAAGGAGACTGGGGACACACCAATAACCTTTGATAGAGAAGGTTTAGATTTAGCATTCAAATGTTTCATGAGTTCCACACTAACCCTTCGATTATTGGGAATAAGTCAAATTAATGGTCACATCAATACGTTTAATGATGCTTCCAACAGTGAATCTGGAATTGAAGTTGAAAGTGTTGGACAGAGTTTAGCTGATTGGTTAATATCTAATAGACTGGTTGAACATATATTTGGACCTAATTTACATGTGGAGGTAAGATATTTTATTGCTTTTAAAGGAGGAAATTACAAGAAAATGATCATTTTGAGTGAAAATTGTAGCTAATTATAAAGTTTATATAATTTTAAATAATGGTTCTCATTTTGTTGCGAAATTAGCATGATTATATTTATTTTAGCTGTTTTATTTTTTCTTAAACATTATAAAGATAATAATTATAAATTGGTTTATACCGGTACAGCTTACTTTTCTTCAAGTTTTATAGCATAAATTCTGATTTGAAAATATATCTTTGAACTTAATATTGGGTTATACTAAAAGCTTAATCAGTTTGCTTGTAGGCATATTTATGAAATGTGTTTATCATTTATAACAGGTCATGAAACAAAGCTTGGTGATTTTAAATTTCTTGGCAATGGAAGGGAAATTAACCAGGGAACATATTGATGCAATATGGCAAGCAGCTCAACCAAAACATTGTAGTAAACAAGTGTTTGATTTATTACAACCTCTTATAAAGAATATGGAAGCTGCTCCAGTATTACACCTTTATAAACATTTATGTGCACTTGAACCAAAGGAACACACTGAACAGGTAAGATTTATTTTAAATAAACATACAATCATTATGTACTTATACTTTTATTGTAGGACTAGGCTACAAGTAAATTGAAAATTGTTTACTCAATCACGTTTATCAAACAAAATGTATTTACTGCTAAACCAACTTAGTCATAAATGGAACTGGACTGATTGGTCATTTGTTAAAATTCTGTGAATGATTAATGGTAAACTACAATGGGTAACTACAGCATGGCTGTATATAAGTGGGATTTCTATAATTAATTTCCTTTAAATATTTGAGTAGTTTCAAAAGAATTTGTTTAGTGTCATAACTTCTGTCTATAATTCTATATTGTATAGCAAGTATAAAACATCTCACAGACAATAATAAATTGAAAAGTTACATCATTGATGAACTAATATTTGAAACTCAATTTTAAATATGATTTAGGGTGAAACCTTGGCCTTAAAATAATAAAAATATATTAGTCCTTCAACTAAAAAAACTTTTCCCTCACAGAGTCTCTTCCTTGCTTCTGCATTAATTCGTTTCATCTGGAATAATGGTGGAGGTTCATATACCAGTATACTTCCTAAACCACCACAATCAATGCTATTAAAGAATGCAGTAACAGGTGCTATTAGAGTGAGGGATATAGCACAACTTACAACTTGTAATGCTGTTTATAGCAGTAGTGAAAATAGTATTAGCGTAGAGGCAAGCAATTCAGAGGAGGAGCAGGTCAGTACATGGACTTAGAATAAGTGTTGGGTAGTGAATAGTGTGAAAGCTAATTTAAATTGAGTTGTTGAATACCACTCACAGAAAAAAATGTTCTTTCTATTTCAACACATGCTTGAATTTTATGAATCAACTGTTTGATTGTACTAAAATAGTTATTCACTTCATATGACTTGTGAAAAAAGGAACCAAAGTTGCAAAACTGGAAATATTAAAATATACTTTTGTAGCATACTCTTTATCTTTTTAAATATAGAGCATTTTTAATTGAATTTCTTATTGTGTTTTTCATTGCTTACAATTCAGAAAATTAAATATCTAGACTACAGTAATTTTAATCTTTTGATATAGTATCTGCTTTCTAGAGTTTTTTTTACTTGTGGTTAAAATATCTATGTTTACTGTTAAATAAAATATGAAAGTATTTGCAGCTGTACTGAAGCATAAATGTTAAGTAGACTATTGTTATTTCAGCATGACAGTTCACAGTTGAGTGAATTAAATCAGACACAGAGTGAGACTAGTGAACATCAGGATATACCAAAGATGAGAATAAAGAAGAAGGATAAACATACAAGGAAAGATAGCTTAGAAGGTACACAAACAAATTAATTTTCTTAATTTAAACTTAGTGGGCTTATTACAGTATATTAATTTAGTAAACAAATTTTTGTTTGAATATGCTATGTTACTATCAGTATATAAGATATTAAATAATAATTTCCTTTTAATTTGAAGGAGCTGTGTGATATATTTTTATTATCGTACACCTTATTAAAACGTAAAATAAAATATGGAAGATAATGCAATCAGCCATTCAATACCTGAATTATTTAAGTCTGATTGACTCTATAACTTGTAAAATTGCAGTGTAAATATTAGAGTTGGGCAATACCATTTTTACCAAACTGTACCACAACAAATTATGTTTTTTTTTTTCAGTAAGGTCTATATTCTATATGTTTTATTTTGACAGTTATTGTCACTAATGGGGTTGCCTTTATCAATTGACTGCCAAAGCTAAAATACTTTTTTATTACTTTGGTTAACACTACGTTTTTTAATTAAACGACCTCCTAAATCTATATTACTGTGATAATTTTGTAGAATTTCATTGACGTTTTTCTGAATGTCGGAATGGAGGCAGGAAATGTCACATCAATAAACAGTTCATATCACTGGAAAGATCTCGAAAAGACAAACAAATCAGTACCAAGAACGACCTTTTTATCATGTTCTGCCATAAATGATTGTGTATTTAAAGAATACTATAACTGTAGCAAGAATACTGTACTATATATACTAACTATAGTTTTTGGTTCCGTGTTGTTATTTAAACGAAAGGTATTTCAGATTCCGAAATTTACTATATTTCAAAATATTGTCATAAATCATACGAAAAAAAACTGGTACTGCCGGAACCACAATTTTTGGATGATACAAATTAACCATACCTCGATACACCTTCAGTACCGGCCCAACTCTAGTAAATATTGGGTCTAGTCAAATCGCTCTACAGTAATGTTACTTATGTCTATTTGTGAAATTATTTGAATTATTATTTATTATGTTGTTTTAGGTAAAGATGATAAGATTGATGGCTCTGATGATGAATCCTGTGATGAGAAAAATACACGGTTATTAGCTATTGCAAATAAGAAGAGACAAGCACTATCAAGACTCACACTGGATTTACAAAGACCGTAAGTTTTTACTGTGTTTTGAATATAACATCGACCTATTAAATTTCTTTGTTATTTTACGTTTATACTGCATGTATGTAATAATGTAATGGGTTGATGGCCCAAACATTTCCCAAAATAAAAGTTTAAAATTATTTTTGTTTTCAACTTATATCTTCCTTTTGTTTTAATTCCAGGAAAACTCCAGCTTTTCGGAATGCTATTATTACAACAGTTACAAATAGTAGCACAAATAATTCATCAGAAAGTCATAGTGATATGGATGCTGATACAGAAAAATCAGCAGGTGAAGATAATCCTAGACCAGGAAGAAAGAAAGTACTCAAAAAAAGAAAAGACCTCAAGAAAGTTGATAGTAGGGGTAAGATAGAATACAGTAGTTGCTTTTGGAGTTCATGTTCAATTAATAATGTATGTTGTATTGTAATTAGATAAGTTTATGATTCAACAGTCATGTGTTATATTGTGTCACAAATGTCAATTCTTAAAACTGCACATAATTGTATCTTTCATTTATTTATTTTTTAAATGTATTTACTGTACAGTAAGTGGGTATTTCTTATTTTACTGAAATATTGAGTAGAACCACTGGCTAATTAGGATTTTTTTTAAATGTAAGGTCAAATTTGTAATTTACTTTACTGCATTCTTTTTAGCCTTGTTTTCCGAAGGAAAAAAAGGCTTATAGCACGATCATGTCTGTCCGTCCGTCCCCCCCCCTAATC
>JAQIWE010004812.1:0-10439 GCA_034698565.1 Campodea plusiochaeta
AAAATGCTCTAGCGGGGCCGCTATTGGGTAGCAGGCGAGTTGATGGGTCCTATTTATGTATTAAGACATGCACTTCCTGAAAATCAATTCGTTTGGGCCCTTAACTGAGCGTTTTATCAACCATAATAGCCTAGTGAACCCCCCAAAACTACACTTTAGCCCAAATTTATTCTCTGAAAGTTTATTTATGCTCTAGGCTAGTTTTTTTATGGAGCTAGCTTAGCTTTCATTTCATGAATTGTTCAACAGTCATTCTTCCTGCTTGTGGCTTGCACCAGTGGAATAGTCTATATAAAATGGTGAATGCTGCAGTTTCAAAAACCCACTAAAAATGAAGTTTGTGAATCCATTAATGTATAATTTGTCACAATTGGATAATTTTAAGTTACTGAAAAACAGTAGATTCGACCTGCCTGAATCCACTCAAGAGGGCAATCTTTTTTTCTTATGGGATGGTAGAAAAATAATCACACCACTAAATGACCAAACTGAAAATGGTTTGTGATTAGTCTCAAACGAGACAATCTGTTACTGTGACATTTTATGCTATAGGCCTACTCATAATTTTATAACACAGATAATGAAATCATAATCGTTTGATAATTGATCTTTTTTTTTCATATTATTTGTAATTTGTGACTTGTAAGATGTCGTTGTTATTTTGTAATTTTACTTTCAGGTGACTGTGATGAACACTGTTGATACTGGTCATGAAGATATGATTGTAAGTAAAATAACAATATTGAAATTATGGTAATAGATTTAAAATATTGTAGCTTCAAAATTAAATAACAATTGTGAAATAATTACCACTGAATTTAGCTTAAATTTTATCTGTTTTCTTAGTAACAAAATTTTTAATTAATTTCAAATTGTTAAAAATACTTTTTTGATAAAAAAAATTTTTTTGACTGATATCAGAGGGTCCTGTGGTTGCAAGAAGATAATTTCCGTTAGTTAAAAAAAATGAATTACAGTTTACCAAAACTCTGGCAGAATTACTTGAAAGTTTAGTTTTTGTTACGACTTAAAACGTTTTTTTGGATGACTGGTTACTGAATATTTTTAAATTGAAATAATTCAAAAATGAATGTCACATATTTATACTCAAAAAGTAAAGTTAAGCAGTTTTTGTAAATTGTGATCAGAGTTCACACTAAGGAATTTCATTTGAGAGGGAATCCCCCTCTAGAATTTATTTAGAGGGTGATTTTCAGTTTCAGAGAGGGAAAACTCGGATTTCCAAATTCAATTATTTTCCAAATTTCCTAAAGTCTACAGGCCTAACTGCTTTTGCCTTTAGTTCTGTTAAATTGTTTGAATATAACATTTTCATTACTGAAAGGAAAGTAATGTGTTTTTAAAGCTTAAGCCAGCAAGAAATTTAAAAACTAACAAGAACTAAAAAAGTCATTTTTAATACAAACTAATGACAGAATTATGTCTCCAAGTTAGAGATGGGCGTGTGCCTTCGTGGCACGACGAGACACGAAAGCACGTAGGCACGAGTGTGTGTTCGTGCGTGCAGTGACACCGAGAAAAATCTTACGATACCATGACAATGTGGTTTAATTGGTAAAAGTATTAACGAAAAAAATCTAATGATCGTGTAAAAATGTAAAGAAATCGTTTTGCGATCTCATTAACGTAAAAATGAAGCAATATAGATGTTTTTATACTCATTTGAATTGTCTTTTCGAGATCTTTCCAACAGTATCGAAACATAAGAATCCTATTATTTCCAAGAAAGTTACGGTTAAAAATACCGAACACGGGATTTCTCCCTTTTGAATGAATTCTAAGGTGGATTTCAAAATTTAGTATGGGATTCCCACAATCCCGCACCTTAGTGTGAACCCTGATTATGATTGGAGTGTTTGTAATATATTCTTACTCCGTATAATAATTATTTTGTATCTTTCCCTACAATAGCATGATGCTCAGATGGATTACTACGGAACACGTCTTGCTACATGTTCTTCTGATCGTTCAGTGAGGATATTTGATGTGAAAGGGGGAGTACAAACACTCGTTGCTGATCTGAGAGAACATGAAGGACCAGTGAGTACTATTAAACAAAATAGTTTGAACAAATCTTATCCAATGTTCTAAATAATTATTTTTTAAAGCATGTAGCCAAGCTGTTTCTTTTAGGCCTATGTTATAATATCAAATAAATTAAAGTGTATTTTCTGTGAATAGTACATTGTTGCATCATCAAAGTGCATTGTTTGTCTGTGGTCAGACTTTCAATTGTTATAAACCCGTTTTTATTTTATTTTTTACTTGATGTTTCAGTAGAACAACAACGCATGCAGGACTATTTCACATCATTTTATTCGCAATAAAATTTCCTCTCCAATGGTGTATACTGTGAGCATGAGAAAAATCATGTCTAGCAGTTACAATATTATAAATTCTAAAAAATGTTTTTTTGAACCAAAAATATGATATAATACCGACATTTTTGCCCACTAGGCCTAGCCTACTATTCAAAATTTTGATTTTTTTTAATGAAATATTGAAATATATGTTGTTAGAAGAAAAAAACAATAACACTCTATCTGAAGTATCTAGGAAATGACAATTTTTTAAGTAAAAAACGTTTTTTTGTCAAAAAATGGTTGCAGCATCTTAGACATATTTTTTAATTTTAGACCAACAGTCTCAAAGGGTTAAAAATAGTTTCATTAAAAAATGGTTGAAGTTCAACCATCAGTTTTATAAGCTTTTACTTGAATAAATTGATAAAATTCAGTTAACACTCTGTTTCCAAATTTGCATAGATAGTAAAGTAAGATTTTAATCACATAGAAAAGGCAAGGAAATTTCTATTTTTCAACAAAATTCTTTAGAAAAATTAATACCATAGATTTTACAAAAATTACTGTGCAAAAACTTAAACTTTAAAATTATTTAATGGACCCTATTTTAATTTTAAGTTAAGATAATAGTCGTATCTGTTCTTGTCACGTCCCTTGGAGGAGGTTTCGGTGAGAGCTCTAAGTCAAACTCAACCACAGGCCTCTTACTAACCTCTCAATCTGGTTGGTGGACGGAAGATTTCGGCCATGTCTGAAGTCCATTTGGCTAGGTCATAGCGGCCTTGATTGTTCTTGCCACGTCCCAGGGGAGGGGGTGATGGTGGGAGGCTTAGTTCAAACTCAACCAAAGTTCTCCCTCTGCCTCTCGGTCTGGATGGTGGACAGCAGATTGCAGCCAGACCCGAGAACCAAACACTCTTCCTCAAATTTCCTATTCCTACATACCAGTCATCATGAATAGCGAGCCGGTATTTCCATTATTTACCTGCAAACCTATAACTGTATAATTATGAAATTTGAATCAAAAAAGTTCAATCATAAGAGAAGCTATGTTCGATTTAAAAAGAATGGTCATTCCATCACTCAATCATTATATCACCTTAAATTTTCTTTAATAGGTTTGGCAGGTTGTGTGGTCTCATCCACGTTATGGTTCGTTGGTGGCTTCATGTTCTTATGATCGTAAAGTTATTATATGGCAAGAAATTAATGGAAGGTGGGGACCACTACATACTTATAACAACCATGATTCATCAGGTAAGGATCAAGACAGTATGAAATATTTAGTAAAATAAGTTTTAAATTGATTTGTTAAAGGTACCTTGATGTAGAGTACGGTAGATTAGAAAAATGAGTGTGCATAGCAGAAAAGAGAAAACTTAGGCAAGAAATCCCACACAAAAATTATATTCTAAAAAAATCATTTTTGTAAGAATTTTTTAATAGGAGTTAGCCTACTGTTTATGAAATTGAAAGACCTCTTCATTGTCAATAATCATAATATGCACTCTTCGCTGATAACGCGCATTGTTTGTCCCACTTGAAATTTGACTGTACAGTAGGGATCGACTGGATATCCGGCAAGTATCCGGTCTATCCGGCTTTTTTCTGCTGAATATCCGAAGCAAAACGTAATCGTATTATCGCGCAATATACTTCGTTCGATCAATATTATCGCGCAATATACTTCGTTCGTTCAATATTATCGCGAAGTATACTTTTTTTTATACGATCATTTTACGTGCCCTGGCAATTTGTTATTACGTAAAAATGTGGCTCCGAAAATATTCTAGATGAAACACTAAACAGTAATTTGATGATCGATATTGTTGAGCCGAGCTCTGTTGAATTGATTCAATATATTTCTTTATGTTTCTTCATAGTGAATTCTGTATGTTGGTGTCCTGCTGAGTGGGGTTTAATGTTAGCCTGTGGGAGTTCAGATGGTGCAGTATCTGTATTAACAAGAACCACTGGAGATACATGGGAAGCGAAGAAAATTAATAATGCACATTCGGTAAGTATAGACTAATACAAGTTTAATAGTTCTTTGGATTGTTTTAAATGAAAGCTTAATTTGTTTTTCTTTCTGTAAATTTTTAGTTTTTATTTGCTCAGTGGAGATACCTATTATTAAAGTTATATATAGTTATTTTTTCTTGCAAATATTAATGTGATAAGATCTTAATAATTCTACTGTAAATTTCTATTAGTCTATAATGATGATGGATTACGGACAAAATTATCACAAGTTATAATTCACCGGAAAACTGAGACCAATTTGGAAAGATACTTCTTAGAAAATGCTGACTTAAAGTATAAGGTTAAGTCTATTGTGATCTTGTTTGAACAATTAAAAAACATACCGTAGTAATTGGTATTGATGAAATTTTGGATTTCAGGAATATTCTGCACCCCTATAGAAGTAGGCTTAATATCACCTTCATGAAGAAACTCTCTTAAACTTGTACTTATCATAATTTATCTTTTCTTCCTCCTATTAGATTGGTTGTAATGCAGTGAGTTGGTCTCCTGCAGTATCTCCTAATTCAGCATTGGATGGTGGTCATGCTACAACTAAGAGATTTGTCAGTGGAGGATGTGATAACCTCGTTAAAATATGGAAGTAAGTCATTACAATATTACAATACTTAAATTGAGAATATTGTAAAATTATTAAGATGTTTTAAGCCTTGAGTAATTGATAATGAAAATTTGGGAAGAAATGAGAATTAAGGGTTGCCTGCAGATAATGAATTTCTCGTTTTCTGTCATTTTCTTGTAGTCTACCTTACATAATTAAAAAAAAATTAAAGTTTGACATTTTTTGACCAAACAGATCAAAAGATATAAAAAGAGGTTGAAAAAGTTCTACAAGGTAGGTTAGGTAGCACAAATCGAACTGCTTATCTTCACTACCTTGCAAGTATATTCAAATTAGTCACTGAAAAATACATATCAGAGCATAATTATCTATGAAGAAGTAGCAAAACTGACTTAACGATAATGAAAATTAATTATTTTATACATATAACAGTAGTTGTCTTGTTTTCAGTCATGCTTGATCCGCTACCTTACACCTTATTTTCTTGCATTTTCTAAGGTGAATATCTGCACAACCGATGATTTTTGGGAATCAAGATAAATAATATGAGTTATTGATATCAAAGAGGCCCAATATTATGTTATAATAACAGAAAAGTCAAGTTAGCTGCAGGTAACCCTTTAAATTCTACTGTTAGACTCTCACATCATCAGCAAGTGCCATGACCTCTATGATGTCCTAAGTTATAACATCATTAATTGCAATCCTGTTCCCTTTTTTTGTTTATTGTATTGTCATCTGGGTAAACAATAAGTTATTAATAATTATTTAAAAGTTTGTATATTGTCCCCCTTTTCAATAATACATAGTTCTAATGTGCTAAATTGGACTTATTATTATAAACACTTTCAACAATTGTTGGTTTTGATTGAAGGAGGTTAGCAGTTTTGATTTGAAAATCCAACGGTTTGAATTAAAAGTGATTAGGTTTCGATGAGCCAATGATTTGATTGCTAATTAGTTTTCTTACAGCATATTATTATTTTAGTAGGCCTACTTACTCCAGGGTTAGAATTTCATTTTTTCAAGCACTAGCCATTGAGGCTAGCAAGTTCTAAACGTTACTAGCCAAAAAATAATTTTACTAGCAGCAATGACGCGTCTTTCAATGCATCGCAGAAATGCTGACGTGTTAGTGATGATGTGGACCAATAATATTGAATTTAGTAGTAATGACGCATCTTTTAGCAGTACATCAGTCGCCGATGGTCGTAAATATTTATAAAATATGTCCTAGTCCAGTTGGCTACTAGACTTTTGATTTCAGTAGCCAAAAAGCGAAATCTAGTAGTCTGAGGCTACCAGACTACGGCAAAATTCAAACGCTGACTTACTCCTTAGTAGTCATAGGCCTATTTTCAAACTTGCTAAAAAATTATTTTGTAATATAAATTTCCGACTCCATAATCTCCATTTCACAAGCTGAGTTAGGTAACTAAGTGTAATAAACCAGTACCTGTGTCCAAAATGGTGTATTTATTGTTGTTATTTGTTTCTTGTTTAGAGAGGAAGATGATCAGTGGGTTGAAGAGGCAAAATTAGAGGCTCATTCTGATTGGGTGAGAGATGTTGCATGGGCTCCTTCCATTGGTCTACCAAAGAGTGTTATTGCTACATGCTCACAGGTAACAAAATACAGATGGTTTTATTAGAAACGTTTTATTTTGTTATATCTGCCACAAGAACATGAGACCTATATTTTGTCTTTAGCACATTTTCACAGTTCTAATCCCCTAACAAAAGTGTGGACAAAATGATCACTGTTGTTGGTACTATTGTAAAGGAAACTTTCTCCTTGGTCTGAAGTTCTTATGGCATGTATAGAAGTAAAAAATTGCATACTGCCAAATTACAGATTTGTAGTATTAATCTGTATTATATAGCTATTATGTTTCCTAGTCAGAGTTCGAATTTTGCGGTAGCCTGGTAGTCTCAGACTAGTAGATTTCGTTTTTGGCAACTGAAATCCAAACTCTACTAGCCAACTTGGTTAGTGCATATTTTTAGATTTTATATGACCATCGGCCAAGTTACCATATATGACCATGACCAAGTTACCATCATTTTATGAAAAAACTTGCCACCATACCATTTTAAAAGGTGAAATTTCCATATCAGTTTATCAAATGCTTTTGATCTACTACTAGCCTGGACATTATTTTTCTCAATACAAAATATCCCTTCAATTAAAAAATGTGTGTTAGAAACTAGTATGTGTTCAGACTGTATCATTTTCCCTTTTCAGCAAGGTACACTTGATGGAGTTTGTTCGCCATGAACAACTTGCCATTGAGTGTACCTTGCTTTTCAGAGCATTTTTATTACAGTTTTTGTCTGTTTTATTTTCAGTGCCTTTAGTGGAGATAGGCCTACACTAAAGGCACTGAAAATAAAAAAGCCAAAAATGGGAATAAAAATCGAGGGGAATGATGATAGCTCATTTAGCGTACGAGATTGGCAAATCCCATTGTTGGCTGTAGATTTTGTCAAGATTACAGATTTTTTTTAAATGTAAGATTATGCAGGAATTACAAGATTGTGACAAATCCTTACAGAGATTGGGGAGTTTGCTTGTTAAATTGAGAGATTATAAGATTATTCTTTGTTTTCATAGAGATTATGAGATTGGCATCAATCTTTGACACAAAAAATGCCACTACGTAGAGGTCACATGATTTATTTATCAATTACAGATTGGGATGTTTACTAACCAGATTGCAAGATTATGCAGAGATTTTCACAAGATTTTGAGATTATTGAAATTTTTGTAGAGATTATGGAATTATTGTAAAATTTACAGAATCTTGTAGATTGTTAGAGATTTTAGTACAGATTATAAATCTCTTTCAATTAAGCATACGAGATTATAATGCATCATCATTCCCCTCTATAAAAATGCTCTGAAAATTTAAAAAGATACAGTCTGAATACAGACTAGTTAGAAACATGCATTTATTTTATAAATGAAATGTTTTTAACTGACTACTTTTCTTTGGGAAAATAAATTAAGAACAAGAGAAATTTCGGTTCAAGTGGGACTCGAACCCACGACCTCGGTCTATCCAGGACCTCTACCAACTGAGCTATTGAATCCGACAAATTTTTCTCATTCTTAATTTTACATAATACTGTAGTTACTTGTCAAATAGAAGCAATCAAATTGCACATACTAAATGACATTGAACTATTTACTTTTTAACAGCGTTGAGCACGGTCTTGGATTTTTTAACAGCACGGTCCTTGATAGACCGAGATCCTGGGTTCGAGTCCCACTTGAGCTGAAATTTTTCTTGTTCTTGATTTATTTTTCTAATGCAAAGTAATCAGTTAAAAACATTTCATTTATAATATGTAGTCCTTTGCAAAGCTTCTAGTAGGCCTAATTTAATTTAAAATAATGCATTTATTTATTTTTCTTTTATCTAGGATGGTCGTGTAATAATCTGGAGTAGTGATGGAACGTCTAACACATGGACTCCTAAGACATTACACACGTTCGATGATGTTGTATGGCACGTAAGCTGGTCAGTTATGGGAAATATACTCGCTGTGTCCGGTGGAGATAATAAGGTAACAGTACTTGTTAGGTTTATAGCTGTTAAATATCATAGGCTGGCTTAAATTTTTCCAATTCCTTAATTTTTATTGTAACAACAATAACAAATATTTTTACATTTTTTGACTGCAGAAAATGCAAGAATTTTTATCGAAATGAGAATAAAAGCGAGACTAATTAAAACTTTCAGAAAGATTGACATTTTATTTCCTCTGCAAAATTTTGGTTGTGTTTTTTCTGACGAACTTGTTATTGCCGGGAAATTTTTCAGTTCTCTTCACAGTTTTATCATATCAAACTTGGTACGGAACCATCTTAATATTCTAACAGAAGAGGTTGTTTGTTTGGAAGGGAGCATGGTATTAGGAAAAGGTTGAAAGGACATTTTTATCTCACCTTGGGAGAGGTTTGATGTATTCCTCACTGTTGTGAATATGTCTTCAGAACTGCTTCACTGTTGGAAGCTTGGAACACTTCCATTTCACTTAGTTGGAAGTGTTACAACAGTGAAACAGTTCTGAAGACATATTGACAACAGTGAGGAATACATCAAACCTCTTCCAAGGTGAGATAAAATGTCCTTGCAACATTTTCCTAAGGTAATTTGGTTTTCTGTTACACAGGGTTGCTACTAACAGAAATAGACAGTTTCGTTATTTGATTACTCGAAATGATATTAAAACATAATTAACATGATTTTATTGGGAAATTAATATAATTTTATTTTGCAAATGATGGATTTTCTACCTCTGTAATTTTAGTTGTACGACACTAACGACAATATATCATGCAATAGTCAGAAACTCGTCTTATTGCTAGATCATACCTCTCGTTGTAAACAAAATGCAAATCTTTGATAATACTCATAGCTATTGTGGTATTACAACTGATAATACATTTATAATATTAGCTTAAAACTTAAAAATCTGATTTTAAAATCATAACACAAACAGAAACAAACTCAATTTCAAGTCAAAGTAATACAGAATTCAAATAAAAAAACTTCTTACTAACCTCCAAAAGTCCTATGCAAGTACTCCCACACACTCTGACTCAATACCGTACATAACTCTTTAACATATCCTGCTTTCTTCGGTTGAACTGCTCCATGCGGACATAAGAAATCTGAATTATCTATTGGACCTGGTTCAGCAAACGTATTGAATTTGTTCACCCATTGTTTGGATACGTAAAACTGCATGAAGGTTGATTCGTGTCGGGAGCGTTCCATGAGATCAACTGTACGTTCACGACAGCGGTTCATATCTTCAGATACTTTCCTGGAAAAAGAATTATAACAAAGAATTATAACAAAGAGTCTAATTATTAACCCAAGAAAGACGACTGTGAACACTGTGTGATGCCATTTCAATCATGTTAATGTTAAACGAACTGAATAACGAAATAGATTTCCTTTAATTTTATTATACTGATAGTATTAACTTAATTATTATTTTTGGTATAAAAATTATCATCCTACTATTTCCCGTTCATGAGATATGACAATTTGCTAAAATCAGCATGAGAGGAGTTACCTGTGGAGTGAATTTACTATAAGACAAATAAGGGTGTGCGATATTGAAAAAAATGGGTTCGATACGATATACCGCAAAATATCGCGATATCGATACGATATCGATATGTCAACGTTTTTTTTATATATATAAAAAAAATCTCTGTAATGTTAGATTATACTCATTTCAAAATTATTCATATTTAGGCCTATTTTGCATTTTTGTAAGTATAATTATTTATGATTGCAATGTAATGTTCAGGTTTTATCCATTCCCAAAATGTAAAAATTGTAGTTTTATTTAGCAAAAAGATCGAACGACGCCCTAAAAACTCTACACGGCATTGCACAATCTGCTTTCCTCTCTGTGTGATTTACTGCTGTTCACGTTTACAATGGAAAATGTAGTAAATTACGATTAAAATGTAACAGTATCTTGAA
>JAQIWE010004813.1:0-10437 GCA_034698565.1 Campodea plusiochaeta
AGTCACCCCAACATCTTTACAATCGTATATACTTTAAGAGAGATACAGTCTCAAATCTATATGTAGACTTATCGACTGCTCTAGAGAGTGCATCCAAACGAAATCAAAATCCTTTTAGTGCGCAATTGTCCGGCACTAATTTTCCATGTGCGGATTAGTCCTGGTGCGGATATGTCCCCACCAAAATGGCTGTGCGTAAAGGGGCTGTGCGGTAATGGGTAACAGCCCTTATAACAGATGTGTAATGTGAAACGTTTATTGCAAAATTAAAACAATACAAGTATGGCAAATCAAAGTAAGCACGAACCTACAAATTAAACGCATCACATAAAGTCACGTAAACCAGAGATCTAATCTATGCCCTGTATCTAATTTCTAATTTACTTTGGAAATTTCTTCTCCCCAATACTTCAAGTAATAGTAATGACTTCCAGGTGTTTGAAACTCTACCACATTCCTTTCAAAGTTCCTTGCAATCTAACAGAAGCACACATTTCAACAAACATCCAGTGGAGTAGCAAAACATGTCAACAAGATACCCACAAAACAAACAAAAAATCTCCTCTTACATCTCAGATTTGAGAAAATGATAGAGTCAGGAACTCTATCCCAAAATCATTGAGTAAAACCCAAAACTTTATCAAACACGATCTGCCCTAGAAATAAATTTTTCTCCATCTTTCCAAAACCACAAGGTTCATAGAAGTTTTGTCACTCGAACCATAGTCGGGGTCTGTGCTCGCCAAGCGATTATTGGCACATCTCCCAATGAACACGTTAGATTTTCCATTTGATAGAATATAGGAACCGCTTAGGGACTCAAATCAGCTGCTTCCTACAATGGGTGATGTGATGAGAAACCCTTTCCTTGTCTCTTTTCTCTTGTCCAAACAAGGTTTTCTTTTGTCTTTTACCCCTTTTTGAATTGAGCCCGCCCTTCTGTGTACTGTTTCCATTGTGGGGGAAGTAGAAAAAGCCACAGTAATCCTAATATTTACTTTGCGCTCAAGAGTACTCTCTCAATGGCTTGAAATCGGATTCGGACGATACACTCGTAGATACGATTTAAACATCAAACCCTTTTTGCTCGTATCAGAAGAAAAGAAAGAAGATAAGGAGTGGAATTGTCCAGTTAGAAAACAAGAGATGTTCCTCCAACATGGAATCAACGTTATTATGTATTACTCAGAGATTCTTTTATTCTCATAGATATGAAAAAAGATTTTGTCGAAGATGTTTGAGTTGATATTTACTTTGTCATCATTCTATTCATGGCACGTTCTGAATGCAATAAGATGGTATGTCAACAATTTAATCGTACGACATACGTTTCTCTTCTTTTTTATGATGATAGTTCCCTAATCGTTCTTTCAGAATTCAACGAGTATAAAATATCTGATAGATAAATTACTTTCACATTTTATATCGACTTGGTACTGAAAAACAAAGGCTGTCTGCAATACCAGATTTTTGTTTGTAATTGCATTCATCTGTTCATATGAAGGAATAGTCTAACGTAAATAAATTATATTTATCAGAAATACATAAGATGTGGACGACTCTCCGAAACTCAGAAATCCACAATCCTCAAAAATAGACCAACAATACCAATTAGTAATGTACTGTATAGGTAAAAGTGAGAGAACTGTTGAATATTACAAATAAAACAAAAAGAAACACAAGAACAATGACATAATATTAAAAAAAAAAAAATAGAATGGTCATTTTCGAATTTTGCAAATGAAAACATTTTGCACGATCATATTATAAAACAAGAAACAAAATATTTCCCTTGGAAAAAATGGAAGTCTTAATTTCTATTTTTTTAATATTTGCTGTATGATATCTTACCATTCTTAGGAATAAAACCGTAGCAAATGTACGGAGCAATAAATAATTGAAAAAGGTAAGTTCGAAATTCAAAGTCTGAACTTTTTTACAAGTCACTAAACTAAATCGAGATCCTGAAATCCGTCAAATGGTTTCTGACTAAATTAACAAAGAATTTGGGGTTTGACTAGTAATCTTTTTTGATATGACAGTAATAACAGTCCTGAAAAATTGATTAAAATCCACCAAGTGGTTCCGGAGAGCGGAGACTGTCACGAAACAAATCACAACTTTGAATATGTAAATTTGAAATTCGAAACCTAGGTCGGTTTTGACTACAAAACGTTTTTGATATGATTATAATGTAACAATCTTGAAAATTTGATTAAAATCCGCCTAATGGTTCCGGAGAAAATTAGAGTTGAAATTTTTACCTGAAGATGAAAATAAAAAAAAATTGCAATCTAGGTCGGTTTTGACTATAATGAACTTTTTTATATGGCATACAGATACAATCCTGAAAATTTGCTTAAAATCCGCACAGTGGTTCCTTAGATATTCAATGAAACATCAAAAGTTCCTGAAGATGAAAACACGAAATCCGAAACCTAGGTCAATTTATACTGATTTCCAAATATGCTGAGGCTATGCACTAGACATTCTAGAAATTTAGTCGATATCAGACAATCGGTTACTGAGATAAGAGGAAGGGACGGACGGAGAGACGTGATCGTCCTTTAAGCCTTTTTTTTCTTCGGAAATTAAGGCTAAATATGTAGCCCTGGACTGATTTTTTCTAAAATGTCGACGGTATCATATTTGAATTCATATAACTTATTTTCCAGAATGGGATATTGAATCATAATAAAGACGTGTTAGGGACCTTGTGTTTCAGATTAAGTGCAGATCAGAAAATATTTATGTAAATTTTGTCTCCCTGTGTCATAATCATATATTTGCTCCATGTTTTATTCCTTATTATACATAATTATATTGTCAATGTCAAAGGAATAATTTCCGCTTCAACAATAAACTGGATTGAATTGAATGGAAAGTACTCTCAGATAATTTTGCCTCGGTATAACTTCTCATGCATTTGCAAATTGTCAAAATTCGTCAAATTCCTAGATATGTGGAAGCATAAACTGAAACTAACTAATGTGTTAAAGGAGAGGTTGTTTTATAGAAACTAATATGTGATATAAGTTTTATATATATCACTTTGTTAACATTTGAAAAAAAAAAGGATTAAAGTTACAGATATTGGTTAAATGTCGTTTCATTCCTCGGACTTAGTATAACTGATAAGCCTTAAAGATGCGAAACAGTTGTCTTGTGCCGTTGTCCTGGTAACTCAACCCCAAAAATCAACATTCTATTACATTCCTTAAAGGCCTATTATTTTCCAGCGGGAGTTCCCGTTTTCCAACACATATTATATTAAAGGTCCCTTGAGAACGCGAATGCAATAGTGATCAAAGAAAGTGAAACGGGGCATGTGTAGGGGAAAACGGAACCTCCCGCTGAAAAAACTACTCGTTTAAATACATAAATATATAGCAATATATATTTTTTTACATCAACTTTATAATAACATAGTCATTTCATCTGCACATGACTCATATTTCCAGAAATTAAGAAACCCTCCTTTTAGTAAACTAACACCAAAAATAACAAACCCTATAATTACACCAACCATTGTAAGTTCTTTTAGCACAACTATCTCGCCTCTACCAATGAGTGTGACAAAACCACAAACCCCTATTGTCCAAGTAACAACAACGGATGCAGCATTATCACATGGACCACTCAAATATTGGAATAAAATGCACAATAAAGTGGATATTCAGTTTCATTGTGAATGGCACACGTCTTTCAAAAGAATAGGATGAGTCAGTATGAGGAGCTAATTGGGTGAGGGATTTCCTTCTCTGACAAATGATTGAGCAGGAGGAAACTTACCAAAGATTAACGACTCCCTAAAGATTTATCCTCTCTTTCTCCCCATTCTGCATACGCCCCTTGAGATTTAGCTTCCGAAAGAAAATCCCCTTATCCTACAAACCATACATTTTTAGAGAGAATTGTTCAAAACTCCGTTAGATTACGAAAGATGTTGATCTTTATAATATTATGCTATTAACATTTTTTAGCATTATTTTCCGCCTTGGGGTAGAAACAATTGTGTGTATTTGTATGCTGAGTATTCGCTGATAGATTAGTGTATATAGTATGAGGGTGGTCGATGGAGGATAGGAAGTGAAGTGATCTTCGTCAGTGGAGAAGGTTTGGAGCGTCGAAGAAAAGTAAAGAAGTGAAAAGTGGTTAAATTGATTTGAATTACTTCGGCATTCGTATTGTAAATCTACTCTAGAAGGAACTTTACTATTTTGTGCGAAATTAAATTTAAATATGATATCATTAACTACAGGTCAACACTATTAAAATAATTACTGTGCCGACCTGTTATATTATCGTTATAATAATAATTAGTATTTTCGTTTCATAATAAGTAAAGTTGTACAGATAAAACAAGTTACAATACATTATTTTAGTCGTATAGAATTAGAAGTGGAAATATATTGCCACATATTCAAACCATAACTTAGGAGAATTTATCTTGGTGATTTCTTTATGTTTTCTAATAATTAACTCTTAAAGATAACTATGAGTTTCTCATAAAATTTTATATGGACTTCGCAACATCAGCAATAAATGCTTTTACGGTCTATAATAACAACTATTGAGAACTGTAATATGAATGGCGGAAAGACTACATCATATTAACATATTTCCATATTAAAATGCACTTAAATACAGGATCAACAAATGAGGAGTAAATATGTTTAGAGATATTTGTAAAATGGACTTCAAAATATTAACAACATAAAATATGGAAAAGTATTCCCACATCTGACTACTGACTTGGTATCCTCTATAACTTTTTACACATTAATTCTCCAATAAAGCATCTGCATATTCCATACAGAGTTGATAAAAAGTTCTTTCAGTATATCTACAGCATATACGTATTATGAAATGTCTGTTGAGGTAGAAAAAGGTATAGAGTTTTGTTGATTCTACTCAACTGTAGGGATATTATAAATACCTATATTACAAGTCTAATAAGCTACGCAGTAGAAGTGCAAATATCACTCGGCATTGAAACGTATAAAAACTGATTCATGATTTTCATACTCAGGGAACATGGATTATAAATTTGGTCATTAACTTTTTGACGATTGGGTAAATGCAATTTGAGTTACCCTGAAATATGTTATTTTGCTGAGAAGTTGTCTGTGTGAGTGCTGTTTATTCAGTTTTGATTTGATTTTCAAATGCATCCACACATTGGATAACCAGTTATGAACACTGCTGACTTTGCAAAAGTTAAAGCTGTATCCTGTATAATTACTGGGAATGGTATCCTCTCAAAAATAAAAGTGAATTTTAGTGAATGTTACTTATTTTTAAAAAAAAAACTCAAAGTATAGGTCGAATAGTTCACATCTCATCTAGACAGTATTCAACAGGAATGCATCATAGAGTGGCAATGTTATTAATTCTGTCATCAAAGACGCTTCCTAAAGGAAGGGAAAAAATTGAAAATCCCACAAAGAAGAGATAGCACAACGTTATTCTGGTAAATATACAATATTATAAGTCAACATATTCCGACTGTTTAATAAACCAACAACAACTTCCCGGAACTATGTAGACTGAATGACTGAGAAAGGATAAAATTACTTATATGATGCTGTGTCCTAATTGAGGAATGTCAAAACATGTCAGATCATTATTACTTTAATAGTGCTCAAAATGTCAAATAAACTGCATTGGAAAATAACATTTACCAGTTTGTTTACATAAGTACAAATAGACTTCCATGAAGCAAATAATTATGGTGTTTGTACTTCATTATTTCTCAAGTAAAAGATAGCTTTAGAGTTAATTTTATCTGCCAATCTTTCAACTTAATGTAATAATTGCATGCTTTCCAAAACTATTTCAGTCAAGGAAGAAAAGCTACAAAATTCCAAGAAATGGATTTTTTAACAACGGAGATAATGGTACATGACTCATAGGAAACAAATGTTTGAAATTCAATATTAGACTAGACCTTCCATTATTTCCTTTGGTAGGTGAAACGACGAATGTGAGAATGTAAGAACAAACTATACTAATTCAAACGGTGACCACATGGAAACATTCACCAAGGGTTTGACGTATTTTTCTATGTTCGTTTCCTTGTGAACAATAAGAAGTATGATAAAATGACCAGTAGCAAAAGTTTATATAATGTTGAAACAAAACTTTTTCTTTCTTCTACAAACCTCGATTTATATATAATTTCCTAAATAATACGAAAATAAATTATTTTATTATGTCACATTTTCAATTAACTTGAATAAGTTTGACAATATCGACAAAAAAAAAACATTGCCGTGATCCATATTATGTTAAAAACCGGACTCCTGTCATCGACAGATTATATATTCATCCAGTTTTGTAAAATAATTTAGTCTTGATAAAATCAAAGGTACTTTGCAAAAATATTGACAGAATTTTCTATTTTCCTTTCGATTTGACTGTGTAAAATACTCCATATTAATATATTAACTAGTGTGAACATTTTAAACTCCTACATTTTCACTATAGATAAAAAAAATCAACTACTTCCATTTGTACATGACCCTTCTACCCAAAGTTCTATACCCTTAATTCTACTATATACCATTAATTTTGATTCCTACCTCCCCCTTGCCTTCACATACTCATAATTATACAACCATAATACGTCAATCTACTATTTATATATATCCTTACTATATACACCAATATAACTCATCATAACACACAATAGGCCTATATGATAACGAATATGTAACATACATAATAACATTAGTTCAACCTCCACATGTCAGTACACACGGAAAGTCAATGACATGCTCATAAAGGGTAATTTTTAATCCCCTACTGTATAGGCCCTTGTGGAAACGAATTAATAATTCACATCATGATACATAATTGCATTTTGGATATTATTCCAAACACTGCGCAATGCCAAAGTTCCAAGACGGTGATCCCAATGTATGGGTAGTATTGTTACATACAAGGAAGTGGTTGTTATTTTTATTTATTATAGTTATGTTATTCAGCAATATTGTTTATTTAAACTAAAAATAATAACATAGTAGTATCCTCTAACCAACATATGAATGATATTGCTTAACTTATTATTAGTGTCTATATAGACAAATTTGCTATTACTTTGGTTTCTTAACCAAACAATACTATTTAAATTCGCCACTTTTCTTTGTGAAGGTACTTTTTCCAAGTACACAGGAAAATTACACCTTAATTGTTTAGTATTATCTGGTCACAGGTTTCGTCATTGAATTATTCTTGAAGTTATGACATATGATCAGGGAGAATCTTTCATAATCACTGTCCAAACATTCACAGAGTTCTGATCGCGTTTGTATGTATTATGATGTATTTGGTAGATCAGAGTTTAATGTTAATTTTACGTTTCTAACGATTCTAGTTAAAGTAGCACTGTTCCACTAAGATTAAATCAATTTCAGAAATATAATTTGTTTCTATATGTAATGTCTAAAAATATATATACAGGGTGATTATAAAGTCGGTTTACTTTTGACGTGTGGCTTAATGAATATAATATTATTATGCACATATTTGGTATTAATGGAATCGTAAGACCATGGTGTATATCATAGAATATAAAAAGTTTACAAAAAATTCTCAAAGCAGCTGCAATTTCAGCCTCCAATTAAAATAGCATTTTAGTACTTTTATTGATGAATTAAGAACACTAGAAAATTTTCAAGTTATATGACCGGTTTCTCAAAAAAATGAACTTGATTTAAACATAAAATAGTCCTCAAAATTTCAGAAAAATCAATGTAGTACGTTTTGAACAATTTTTTTCGAAGATGATTAATTTCCTATCTAAATGCACAATTGCACATGGAATGAAATCTGTATTCTCAGTGCATTTAGAATGAATTTTCACTTTGAAAAATCCATAGTCTCACAAAAAGTACTGAATAGATCTTTCTGAAATTTTAGGGAGTGTTTTATGTTCGAATAAAAATAATCATAACGAATTCTCAGTTTTCCAATTTCATAATTAAAAATTTCTGGACGTTGAAAGGCTAGAATATGCTGTTATTGTTGGAATATGTGAAGGGTCGCCATTTTATGCAAATTTCTAAACTTCTTATCCATATCAAATATGTGCATGTAAGAGTTTGCATATTTTAGGAAGTCCTATGTCAAAAGTAAACCGACTTTATAATCACCCTGTATATAAATTTTCAATGAAGTTTCCCACGTTTTCGAATTCTTGAAATATCTGAAGTTCTGAACATCAATCTTTCAAAGACTGTAGTTTTAATTAAATTAATTTTAAAATAGCATCATCTCTTACAGCACAAAATTGCCAATTGACCACTACGTTTGAAGAATACGAATAAAGCAAATCCCTTCTTGAATCCTACAGAGACCACAGAGAAAAAGCTATTATTCATACTTTTCTTGGTTCATGTTAAGAGTTTCTTTCTTTTCTCCCCTCTGATGAATATTGACACTATAGTAATACACTTTCAATGATTAGATAGAGCTACCTGCCCCCCCCCACTTCCATTGGTTCAGACGTCTCCCTCGAGTGTTTTGGGTCTCACTTGGTGATGCTCAAGAACCAAGTGTGGGCCTCATTAAGCTTCATAATTAACTAGCGTGGAAAAATAGTTGAGACTTTTTTTGTAAGGGGAGACGGATTCTGTTCCCTCGAGATGTATTAGTAGGAAACAAAGTAAATTTTAATGGCTTTCTCACTGTTTCCCCCAACCAATTTCTTTCAATCCTCAAACTTTCCTTTCTTAATTTATATGAGGTTTGGATTTATTTAAATAGTTGATTTATAACAATGAATCAGGATGAATTAGTAAAGGTTGAAAGAAATATTAGCTCGCGAAGAATAAATATTTTCATCTTAAGAAGATTATTTTCACACCTTAACCAGATAATTTCCTTTAGGTGTTTTGTGGAGGTGAAATGATGTATTTTAGGGTATGAGTTGTCTATGATATTAATGAAGGGTTTTCTTTTTGTATATTGGTTATTATTCCTGCCGAATCTTTGAAATTTTCAGGAGACGTTCTGTGGAAGATTTTTTCGTACTATATTGTAGTTTTATGTTTTTAACATAACATACCGAATACTTATTTTAACACAAAAAACCTTGAGAGTTGAGATCAAATAACCTTCTGACTACCAAAAATCGATCTGAAAACAAATGATGAAGTAGAGTCAAAATTTAATTTTGATTCAAAATAATAATCAACAATAACCTGTAGAATAATGTTTTACTCCGCTTCCTTTTGGAATCATCAGTCACTCTTTCTACTAGATGGTATGACTATAAATCATTACAGTATAATAATTACGACAGATTTTCGTATTTCATAGTAAATAAAAGTTTTGTTGCTGACACATTAAATTGAAAGCATTGCGAAAACTAAATTTATAATGTTGTTCCCAAAATTACTTTAATGCATATTGTTGCACAATTCACGATAGTACTGATCTTTTTTATTGATGCAATTTAATATAGATGTCAATTTCCAATTTTCATGAGAATACGATATACAGTGTTTTAATAAATTCATGCACAATTGTACATTTAGGCATATTAATGTTGTTAAGCCTTTAGGAAAGAAACTATCAATCAAATATCCATCCATTCAACCTACTTTCCTTTAATGATTCCCACACCATCATTCATAAAACCCACTATAAATACAATATCATCTTCTATCGTCAAATAATCCATTCATAAATATTCCACCCAACAAAATACCATTTCCTCTTTTACTGTCATTCAACAACACCTTCCTACCTACGACCATCACATTACATTCAAACATACTTTGCTTGGTATCAAAGAGTTGGGAAAGCCACACACACACATATAGATAGATATATTCTTCTTTCCTATCCGCTATACAATAAGGAAAGCAATCCTCCAAAAGATTGACTTTTTTTGGTTCCTTTTCTCTAGCTAATAAGTCTTGAGACGCCCTTTTCCAGCATGGGCTTATAACCCAGACCTATCCAGATTTTGGTTTTCTTCTTGCCGCCTCTTCTTGTGGATAATAGGAGGATTAACCTTCCTCAACTTTGAGCTTGCAGAAAAGGGGAGAAACTTCTCTGCGTTCTGATGATAAGACTTGTATCTCTCCTCTCTTTCAGTCTAAAGATACAATATATGTCAAATACTAGATAATTGGGGTGGAAACTACATATATATTATGTTAATATAGTTGGAATAAAGTTATGCTAATGATGAACAATTTTATTAATAATTCTGTAAAGAGTATGGACGTGGTCCTACACTGGGATACTGTGGAAGGAGGAGGGATGCTGTTGTAAATATTTTGATAAGTAATCCAATTTCTGGCAAGAGGAAGGGGAAATGGCGCTATTAAGACGCGTCTAAAGAGAGAAAAAAATCAGATTTCAGATTCCGTTGCCTATCCAAAAGGGGGAAGGGGCGTGCACTTCTTTCACGACTGTATGATG
>JAQIWE010004814.1:0-10437 GCA_034698565.1 Campodea plusiochaeta
GTGCTTTCTATACACCATGCACGGCCATTTTGGATTCGTTGAACCACCAGGATCGCTTTGCGTGCAATAGGCGAATTCCCCGCATAATCGTCGCCATCGCGTAATAGTGACACCCAATTTTTTCAATTAAAAAAAGTGGCAAAAATAATTCCTCTCATAAATTTGTACATTAGTTTTTTTTTAGCGTTTTTGAGATTTTGTTTCATAGAGATTTCTTATATCTGGGAGCAATACTGGTCCCAGCTCTAGCCAGACCAGTATGTAGCAAGACAAGTAAGCGCTCACTTAACTAATACAGTAATGAAAAAAGTTTTAAATAGCGTAGTCTATTAATTTAATATAAGCAATTTGAATTAAGTTTAATGGTCTGCAATATTTATTGAACCAATAAGTTATCTGTTATTTCGCCATTTTTGTACTATTACACTTACTTGAGTTTTAAAAAAAAATCTTAATCTCAAATTAAATCTTTAAAACAATGACTAAAACAAACTTTCCTCTTCTCCTAGGTACAAAAGTGGTAGCGACGTCAAGCGACGCCACCCGATCTGGGGGTTGCGTATCCGTTCCCCACCTACCCCCTCACAAAACACACCCACAACAAATCTCCTTGATCCCCCTCCCCCCCCTTCCCTCCTCCCACCTCCGTCAGATGATCATACACCCCCCTCACTTTCACCACCTTCCACACCACTGTCGGAGGGGATAAATGGGGTTACGCCTGAGGATTCAGAAGTTAACGGGAGTTATCAGAATGAAGGGGAAGGCAGGAGGTATGTTATACATGTTATTTTATGCTCTTATTATTTTTAAGTTAATTCAAAATGTGGGTGTTTTTGCATTTATGAAATTTTGATGCATCTGTTCTTGATAGCTGCAAATTTTCAATTTGATAATTTTAAACTGTATTAGATATACTTTTTCATGGGTGGAAAATTTTCCTTTTGTTCCCGGTAATATGATTTTTCCATAATTTTTGTTCCCGATGATAGGTTTCGAAAAAGAAAATGTTTTTGCCGAGTTTTTCAATTTCTCACCGATCACCAGTGGAAGGAATTAGAAATTATTAGTGTTTCCATCGGGTACCCACTTTTTCTTTTGGGTATTGGGTAGACCTTCAGGTAATTACTACCCGAAATCAGCAAATAACTCCGCCGAAAACGAAAAAAAAGACGGTGAAAACGGAAAGAAAACGAAATAAAGTAAAGAAATCAGCAGATCATTTTTCGGTTCGTACGTATTTATAAAATATACACCCGACTTAGTAGTATGATTGTAGAAAAAAAATAACAATTTTGAATTTTTTTTTTTTTTTCAATTTTGTTCCCGATTATAGCGATTCGTTCCCGGTATTATATTACCAAATTAACGCACTTTTTCCACCCATGTACTTTTTTGTAAGGGGAATTCTTTCGTAATTCACGAAAATGTTTGACGAAAAAGTTATGTTTTATTTTCACACGTAACTTAGCAATTTTCGTAAACGTCAATTTATCACTAAACGTTTAAACGTGTTAACGGGAACAGCTCTATCTAAAATGTTTCCTAACTTTCGTTAGATGCATTATCATTATTGGATATTATATTAGAAAGAAAACTTGATCAATGATTTTATTTTCTTATGACTGTTTTAAGACCTGACTATTTTAATAAGATCCACAGTGCACCTATTGTTTCATGATTTCTGACGAGAATGAGTCACTCAACAAAATAAAAATTATTTAACCAGAAGGTGACAGATTCAAATAATCTTATTAAAAAAAATGAAAACATATGTATAAAAGCCAAAGTTACCCAAACTGATTCAAGTCCTTTAACAATTATGTTACGTTTATGAGATTCAGTTTAAAAATTCTTTTAAAATATTGATCTTCATGTTCTTTTGTTTCCCAGGTTACGATGTCGTCCTACTCGTCCTCCCTCACCCATAGCAGTTCCTGTAGTTCAACAGAAAGTTAATCAACAAACACTCAACAAAAACATTAAGAAAAATAAAGTAAGTCAAAAGAATGAATTTATAAATTTAGTTTCAATTTTTTAGCCTAGGCTACGAAATTTAATTTTAATGTTCTGTCTTTATGTCATAGGCCTAATAATATAATTTCATGTCATGAAATTTTATTCATTTTAAAAATACAGTATTGTTAAAATGTTAAAAACATCGTAGTAACATTTCTCTCCACTAACAAAATTGCACATTTCTTTCCCTCCAGTCTCAAGTATCTCTAACGACAACTCCCATGGACACAAGCGGTGACGAAACCTCATCTCGCGGTACCGTCCTCGACTTCTTCATTCCACCACCTAAGGATTTCGAGGGGAGAAACCACCCATTCAGATCTTCCCCTAGGGGTCGCGGGGGTCGAAAAAGAAGAATGCAACGCCCTTCTACTCCCCTGTTGAAAAATAATTCACCAGTGTCCGCGAAAGACTTAAGGTCGTACTGGGGCGCCCCTAATCGTATCGCTTCGGGACGGCCGTTTAGTATAAAAGGGCGCCGAGTCACGCCTGCGGGGAATGTTCATTTTTTGGTGGAGTGGGAGTGATGTTTTTTATACTATAGCTAAAAGATTGCTTGGTTGGTGAGTTTTTGTGAGGTGGAGAACTTGGAGTGATTTCAGCAGTATTGCTTTTTTCGTTTACAAAGGTAAAGCAGTTTGTTTGTACCTGTAAGAAGAAGATTAGTAATTATGTGAAGAGCTTATTTCCAAAACCAACTAAGTCAAAACTGTCGATTGTTCAGGAGAGGTAAAAAACGAATTTCTCTGATTATCTTGGAATTTTCAAATTAAATTTGTAGGTGTGTTTGATATCACAATTTTACAACTCTACTGACTGTAAGTATTTAGTACCTAGAAGTCAAAACAATTTTTCGATAAAAAAAAAGTGAAAAAAAGTTACTAGTGGGGGTGTAATGACAAGAAAACAAGGAGTGACTATGGTTGTTTTGGAAACAAACCAACGTTTCTAGGGCCAATTACAATGGGAAATAGGTTGATTTGGAAAAAAATATTTTTATGAATGAAGCTCATATAAATGTCAATAAAAAATATGTCAAAATCTCAAAATCGACATTTATGACTTAGTTGGTTTTGGAAATCAGCTCTTCAATTTATTTTATCTTTTATAATGTCAATTCAGTAAAAATATACTTTTTTCTTCATCTTTATGATTTCTTTTTTTTTTCTTTTCAGCAAATGTAAATTCGTGAAGGCAAATAGAGTATGGCTTTGGATGTTATTACTATTGGGTCTTACAGTATTACTGATCGTAGATATTCTTATGATTATTCTCACTATACATAGAATATCTTCGGATGAAGATTTTTTCTCAGTAAGAAATTAGAATACAGTATTATTTTGCTCTTAGATAAATTAGGGTGGGTATGTTTTTTTTTGTGACAGCATCCATGAAAATTTCTCCGATTCATGATATTACCTTAAAGGGTTACTTGCAGATAGCGAATTTCCTGTTTTTTTGTGATTTTCTTGTACCTTATATTATTACAAAAAGTTTGACGCTTTTTGACGCAACGGATCAAGAGATATTTCAGTAAGCTTATAGATTTTCTACAAGGTAGCACAAATCGACCATCTTAATTTCGCTGCCATGCGAAAATATGAAAATTATTTGCTGAAAAACACATATCAGAACACGTATCTATTAAGCAGTAGCAAAACTGACTTAAAAATAATGCAAATTAATAATCATTTTATTCATATATCATCAGTTGTCTTGTTTTGAGCCACGCTTGCTCCGCTACCTTACAGGTTATTTTACCGCATTTTCTAAGGTGAATATCTCTACAACCGGTGATTTTGTGAGGTAAGAAAAATAATGAGTTATTTATATCAAGAAAACTAATATTATGTTATAATACCAGAAAAGTCAATTTAACTGCAAGTAACCCTTTTACATATTAATTATTATAATTTGTGATCAATTTGAAATAATTTTGAGATATTATAATTAGTATAATTACTATAAAAGCGTTAATTTTTTTTACCAAATTTGGCTTTAAAATAATGATGAACGAAATTTTATTTTTACATTCAGCCTTTTCTTTTTAGTCAAATATATTATAATTCGCTTTTTACAAATAGAAGAACATTAAACAATGAAATATTATAGTATTCCAATATAAAAAGAAACTTAAAGATAATACAGGATTTGGACTCTCTTAAATCGTTTAATAAAGGTTAATATTTTATAACTGATGGTGATGGTAATAATATTATTATTTTATATATACCAATTAACGACATCATGTACTCTACAATCAATACTCATAGTTACTAAAATAATATTTGAGATTGGTAAAGAAAATCTGCATCATTTTTCTTTTCTTTTTAATTTAAATTTCGTTCAATGGACATCACTCAGTGGTAACGGAATTCATTATAATTATGTCCGACGGGGGGTCTAACAATTTAAAGTTAATTTTTTTTATCGATGTGTTCTAAATTCAACGCCCAAAATTATTTTATTGTAAGCACTATTCTAAACATTTTTAAAGGTCCATTATTTTTCATCGGGAAGTCCCGATTTCCAACACAGATTAAAGGTCCCTTGAGAATCGAGTACAATAGAGAACAAAGAAAGTGAAATGGGACTTGTGTGGTGGAAAATGGGACATCATGCTGAAAATATATTACAGGTTTAAGTGTATGAGATAATTTTAATTAAAAATGATGATTTTACATTATATACCCAGGGCCGTATTACCCACTAGGCAATGATGGCCATGGCCTAGGGCCCCGCGTTTAGAAGGGGCCCCGGACTTGTAAAAAAAGAAAGAGAAAAATTGTAATGGAGAAGAAAGAGTTGAAAGAAACCTATCTTATTGCCTGCACACTTCATAATTGTAGAACATTTACAGAAGTAAATAATTATGCTGCATCATATAGTTTGTAATAGACGTCAGTATTTATTTCATATTGCATTTATATTCAAAATTAATTTGTCGTATTTTAAATAATATTCAAACAACAAAAAATCTTCAGGTTTATTGTTTCGGCCACTGCGGAGGTCTGCATTTAATAGGGCAACAAATAAGGGCTTGTATTATAACTTATCGTAATTTTGTAATTGACAAAGAGAGAAATTTATGGAAATCGTTATTAAGAATTCCATAAAATGGCAGAAGTTATTTCAAATTCTGACATTTTTTAGTTTAGAATTCGCCATAATGTATAAAGAAAACTTTAAAAAGTGATGAGAAACCTAATACCGGTAGGTGCTTGAAACTTAATGTTAACTTATAAATTTTTGGGAGGAGGAGCTCTTTATAATTATTTCAAAAGCTCCTGATCTCAAGATTCCATTCGTAGATAAATCATGTCACGAATCTCACGATAAAGATTTTGGCCTAGGGCCCCGCAAAACCTTAATACGGCCCTGTATATACCATAATTATAATACTGTACTGGTATAAAATAATAGTCTAAAAAGTAATCAAAGTCCGATCGCGAAATTTTTCGCTTTTTTAACATTAAGTAAGGGCTGCAAAATATATTTTTTGTATACGACGGGGGTCTAGGTTGTGTCCGAAGGGAGTGCACTTGCACCCCGTGACCCTTCCCTAGCGTCACCACTGTTATCACTTGTCCCAAAATGAAGGCCAATAATGGTTCAATAAAAATAACATTGTCAATAGTTTATAAAAAAACTAGATATATTCATAGTATTTATATCTTATTCTACCACTGTCTTCACGGTATTAAATAATACAGCGGAATAGAGTAGCGATAGCAAAGGGCTAGTAATCGAAATGAATGGTAAAAAATCTTAAATATAAATACGATATAGAAATTGCAGATAAGTCAATAAAACGAAAAAGGAGCACATCATCTGGAACTGTTTTTACTCTCTTTTCTAAATAATAAACACTTTTATTTTAAATTATTTCAGTTCCTATAGGTAGGCATAGTCCTGCCAAAATCTTACGGACTCAAACTGGTTATGTCTTCAAACTATTTTGTAGGGTAAACCCATTGTTGACCATTTGGTTGGGTGGTTCAAATTGTGTATTTTCTATACAATTCGGAGGTTGGTCAAAAAAACAAATAAGTCAACAAAGGATTATCAATTGTTTGAATGTCAGAAACACCCTTGATGGGTTAATCGATTTGGGTCCGTAAGATTTTGGAAGCACTATAACATCAGGATCATTATGTTGCACTAAATTTCTACTTATCGTGAAGCTTTTACCAGTAAACATTAAATAATTCCAAGAAAATAATACGAGATATAAAAAGAAGATTCCATCGTCTGTCTCAGTGGAAATCTCTTCATCTCCTTTGTTTTCAAAATAGGAAATTCTCAATAACAACTTTCTATTCAAGTAGCAACCCCTTTTTTCCAACGCAGTTACCGAAATAATTACTAGCGCCAAAACAGCAACTATGACAAACCCGAACAAAAGCAACGAACCTTTTGTTTTGACCAATGAAAAAGAAAGAAAGAAAAAAACATCTCTGAAAAATATTTCTACCATCTTTTGAAAAAAAAAAAGGAGAGAGAGAGAGTTCCTTAGCAACGGACAAGGTTCTGTATAACATGTTCTGAGCATTTTGAAGCAATGGGATTTTTGGTGCGTGAATAACCACTGAATATATAGGAGTTTCTGATGTTCTGAGGTATAGGAAATATGTATTAGAGAACGCTTCAATGGTTTTCTATGGTTAGAATGGTGTTTGCGAAGATGGTAGATTTTAATATGAAGGATTTAATATTATATGGTGTCGGTGTGTGATGTAAGAATGTTCATATTTTAATGTTATGAGATTTTTTTGAGGAAAAAAAATAATATGGATTAGTGTTGATATATCAACTGAATATTAATATCTTTGATTGTTTTCCGTTGTTTACAATATTTTCATTATAATTGGAAATATTCAAGTATGTGGATTGAAACAATGGAGATTTCTTTTGTTTCTGTAAACAAAGCAGAAGTCAATATTAAAAACTCACTGTCTACGATCATATTTATCCCATTTCTATCCTATTTATAATTTTATGAATGAACTTTATCCACAAAATTGAAAATAGTATTGAAATTGCGCTTTGGACAGTGGACAGCGGGCTTAATTCTATTAAAGGGTTACTTGCAGCTAAATTGACTTTTCTGATATTATAACATAATATTAGTCTTCTTGATATAAATAACTCATATTATTTTTCTTACCTCCCAAAATCACCGATTGTGGACCTTAAAAAATGCAAGAAAATAAGCTGTAAGGTATAGCGGAGCAAGCGTGACTCAAAACAATACAACTGCTGATATATGAATAAAGTGATTATAATTTACATTATTTTTAAGTCAGTTTTACTAATAGAGATGTGTTCTGATATGTGTTTTTCAGCGATTAATTTCCGTATTTTCGCAAAGCAGCGAAATTTATCAGGTCGATTTGTACTATACCTTGTGAAAAATCTATCGACTATATAAACGGAAATATCTCTTGATCTGTTGGGTAAAAAAATGTCAAACTTTTTTCAAAAATTCTTTAATAATGTAAGGTACAAAAAATCACAGAAAACCGGAAATTCATTATCTGCAAGTAACCCTTTAAGGAATCATTCATCAGTGTATGATTCTCATGAACGCAACAGTAAATGCGTCCTAAGGTATAAACCCATCCTATTGGTGAAAATGATAATTGTCTTATTTGCTAATTATTATAGTCATATGTTCTGTAGATAGTTATTTTATGTAGGATAAGAAGGTAAAGGATACACTGTGTCATAGAACATCACGCCTCCAGTGACGTATTGGGGATGCAGATACAATGCTCAGTAGACTCTGCATTTTCATTATATGACTTTACCACAGTTATTATCCCTGCTATATATTTTAACTGGCTGGGTGAACTTCTGTATGAGTCATTCTGGAGGAATGTGCTGGGGAGTAGAGAAATATTATCCCAAACCAACAACTTATTACATGAAATAACTCAAAAATATTTTCTAGTTCATAGTTCATTTCATGTTATAGGAAATAATTCCTAGTTGTGGCATCAATTATTGGAGTTGTAGATTTTTTTCGACATTAATGCACTTTTTGAACTATTTCAAGGATTCCGCAGACACTGTTTTTTCACTTAGAGAGTTCCAGATGGGAATACCCCTGATTTCGAAACTGTTTAGGGTCGAAGTTTGATTCACACGGTGTTTAAAAAGTTTTTGAGAGTGCCCACGTGTTGCAAAAATGTTTTCTATAATAATAATAATAATAATAATAGTTTATTGTCTCAAAATATATGACAGATTCAATTTTCTGGGAAGGGGATTAGAGATTTTTGGATTTTGAACTTACGTCGTTAGTAATTTGGTCAGTGATGATTCGTTGGGAGCTGAGACTGGGTAGGTTTTATCGCTCTAATTTCCTATTTCTCTTACAGTTCTTCACATCTACTCCCAGCATCCAGCACCAAGAATCAAAACATCCCCACTCTGAAATCCTCCAGGAAAAACTCTCTACGCCGTCAGCCTTCACCACCACAACACTCTCATACGAAGCAACACTAACGAATGAACACCACGCTGACGCTACCAATGCATCATATTGCTTCGGAACTGCACCATTCCTCTTGCAACAGCAGCCTCCGCCTCCTGCTCCTCAGCATTTCATGTATGTCGCTACCAATGATTTCACGCCGTATCAACAACAGGAGGCGGAGCAGTGGTATCAAGGGGGATTTTGCTCAACAAGGTGAATATTGATAGTGGAAGAATGTAATTGTTTATAAAATGATTATAAAATTAAAGATGATTTCAAAGAAGGTGAATTAAACTTATCTTTTGACATGGTGATAAATAGTAAAATTTCCTATTGGAGTAAGATCAGAAAATTGTCTCCAAATATATTACATTGTTTATATCTCAAAACAATTTTAAATGGTATAAAATATGCAAATTTTGTAAACAAGGACACTATTTCTACATTTGTTTGTAATTCTCATATTATATTGTACATGTCATTGGTTTTAAAAGCTGTTTTGTACACTTATCTCAATAAACAAATAAACAAAGTTCCAGAGCGTAGATCCAGTAAGATACGATGACAATGTTATTATTATTCCGATAGTGTAGTATTCGAAAAAAAAAAGAAAAAAAAAATGAAATTGCCATTCTCGAACCAAAATTTCTCGACTCATCCTATATAGAGGAAAATTTACAAAATTACAAAAATCGGATAAAACACAAAGGCATTTATATAGAGTTGTCTGTATTCTGTCATCTTTTGTAAGCAAACTCATCTCATCCTATACAAAAACATTCATTTTTTGCTCAAGTGTATCATATGACTGTGATCTCTCACCGTTTCTCACCTGTTGAGACGAAAATGTTAGTTGCCTTAAGCAATAACAAACACAATAATAGTCCATGTTGTAAACCTTTATTCCAGTATTCTTGATTATAAATCGATATGTTTCGAGGTCACAGCCTCATCATCTGGATATTTTAAAATCCAAAGATAATCACAGCATTCTGTGTATGATGTTGATAGAGCGAATTTATATCAAACTACTATGATATAAATTCGCTCTATGATATAAATACGCTTTATCAACATCATACACAGAATGCTGTGATTATTTTTGGATTTTAAAATACCCAGATGATGACGCTGTGACCTCGAAACATGTCGATTTTTAGTCAAGAATACTGGAATAAAGGTTAACAACATAGACTATTGTTGTGTTTGTTATTGCTTATTACAATCCAGTACATCATCATGAAAGTTTTTTATTGTTAGTTGCCTTATTTGATTACATTTTAATATAAATAAAGTGTTAACACTCTGAAGAAGCTTAATTTTTTTATATTAACATTTCACTTAAGATGAAAAAAATCATTTTAAATTTATTTATCTCCTTTCAGATTTCGTTTAAAAGAAGAAGACTCGACAACGTGGACAGACAAATTTCACGATGATTGTCCAGCTTTCTAGTTCAAATATCAACACGAAATATGAGTTTACTATTTTCAATTGAGAGTATAACCAATGAAGTTTCAAATGAAAATTATTTGTACTGTAAACTACTGCTGCTGAAACTCAGGAAGTAATCAAAATTAATGTGAAATTCGTGTCTTCATATATTCCGTCCAAAATAAATGTCTGATGTATTATATTTAAATTTTATGGCGTACTTTAGGTGAATAAAAATATACATTGACACAAAAATTGAACATTTTACTCACTTATCAGGAATTACTGACGAATCATTGTACAAATTTGATGTTTTTGCATAATTTTTTGTTATCCTGAATCTTAGTTCTTAGTTCCTTACACAATTTTTCTCTCCTTTGGGATTCCGAGTTGCATAGAAAAGAGAAGAAGTGAATAAGATCTGGCGTATAAAAATTGTATTGAAAACTGAAACCTCCAACTGATTTAGTTTACACCTTTAAGATTAAACACAGTGGGGGGCG
>JAQIWE010004815.1:0-10436 GCA_034698565.1 Campodea plusiochaeta
GGAGATGGAGAAAATCTGAGTCACACGAAGAAAGATGGAACCACGGAAGATAAAGCAGAATACGTTTACTTGGTGAATAACACCCTCCATTCACTCATACAACAAATTGATGTGTATTTGAATCAAACATTGATCAGTACCTCTTCGCTCACGAATCCGCAGAAGGCGTACGTGCAGACGTTGCTGGGAAACACGGTGAATTACGAGAAGTGCCAGGGTACCATGAGCAACTATAAGTTCGACCCGCATCCTGGGGAAATCGGGCACGATTCCCATATTGCCAATTCAACGATATTAACCGATGGAAAGACGATCGAGCTCATGGGACGACTCACAAGCGATATTTTTGAACAAGACAGGCTGCTCTTGCCTTTGGTGGACCTCAGGATAGTCATACATCTGAGCGGGAACGAATTCATGTTCAATACACTCGGCACGAAGAAACCAAGATACATCATTAAAGAAGCGGTATATTACGTACGTCAGGAGGAGGTGGCGCCAAGTATCATGGCCGGTATAGAAAAAACCCTGCTTGGTGGGAAGCTATCCTGTTACCCGATTACCCATAGAGAATGCAAGAGATTTGCTATAGCCAAGGGCGATGCCCATTGTTCTATAAACAATCCGTTTCTAGGACAAATCCCGATGCGATTAATCTTCTTTGCATGTCCACAAACTTCGGCAAATGGAAGTTATAAGAAAGATGCTTATTATTTCGATAACCATGGAATTATTAGCATAGGACTCACCCGAAATGGAGAGACCACGCCTTTCCCTGATCTCCAGATGAATTATAGCGCCACAGATCCCCGGGTCTTGCTTGCATTTCATTACGTGCTTGATGGCCTCGGTATTGGAGCAGATAGCGACTTTGCCATAAGTCTGGACCGGACCATGTTTAAATCGGGTCATAGCTTCTTTGTTTTTGATCTGCAGCAAGTCAGGGCAAACCCGAGGATATTTGGACTGCTGAAAACTGGAAATTTATCGATGAACATCAAACTCAGCGATACGGCAAAGGAAGCCCTCACTATTTTCATGTATGTGGAGTGGAGTTCAATGATAAAGATCAATTCGACAAGGCAAGTCCTGTTTAATTACACCACATGAACACGGAACAGATCAACCACTGCCTGAAGAAGATGCAAATTGACGGACAAGCAATTCCGTGGGATCAATTTGAACCGACAACAATGTTAGATGATAATAAAATACAATGTTATGTAATTAATGCCGATCCGAGCTGGCTAAGTGGTAGTCATTGGCTCCTGATCTTGAACCTGAAAGGACGCCATTTTTTCTACGACTCGTACGGGAGAAATTTAGATTATTACCAATTTCCATTCCATATAAAAAATCTAAAGTGCAATGACCAATTTTATCAGTCAAGGACATCTGATTTTTGCGGACACCATTGTATAATGATAACCTGGTTATTTTTAAACAAGATTACAACATTCAAGGACCTAGAAGCTATTTTTGACAAACACCATCCAGAAATAAATGATAGAATGGTGTATAAGTTTGTGAGGGAAAACTTTTGTATTCCCACTCGCCGCCTTGCCAACTCTAAATGCTGTATTGTATGTGAAAAGAACCTTTAATTCACTTTAAAATATTGTAGTTAAAAAGTATTATTTTATTATAAATTTACCCATTACTTTTTTTTATTTTTTTATTTATTTTACAATAAATTTGCCCATTACTTTTTTTATTTTCTTATTTTTTACAATAAATTTGCCCATTACTTTTCAAAAATATTTGTTCATCATTGTGTTGTTATATACCTTTCATTGTAATGAACTGTAAAAAATAATATTTTTATTATTTGTAAATAAATTCACCCATTACTTTTTACAAAATATTTGCTCATCATTGTGTCATTATGTATCAATTTTTGTAATGTACTTTAATGAGTTTTTTATTATTTGTAATTAAATTTGTCAATTTTCAAAAAATATTTGCCCAACACTCTGCTATTAGACTATGCAATAATTTTTGTATTGTACTTTAATAAGTTTTTATTATTTTATACATAAAGTTCCATTACTTTACAATTATACTATGCACCACATTATTTGACTTTTTATATTTTTCATTCCAGCATTATTATAATTACCACATGTTAATACTGTTTGAAAGACTTTCATTTATTTTAAATAAATATGAACACTGCTGCATTGGAAAAAACATGAATGTGATATTGTAGAAATGTGTGAATATATTCCCACAAGTGATTAATAAATACACTTTTTATCCAGAAAAACGTTTTTTCTTTATCCTAGAGTGGTAGGGAGTAAATAACAAACTTCCGTGTGAGTGAATATATTTTTATTACAAAATTTTAGGTTAGTTAATAATAGAATTTATTACAAAATTGTAGTTAAATGTGAATATAATGTATGACAATATTTTATAATTTTGGAAATTCCAGCATGAATAAGCAGTTCTTACATTTACAACCAGTATAATTTTTCGGTATGAAAACAATTGGAAACGGCGAAGGCAGTTCTTCTTGCGCAGCAGCAGTTGACCTGATATAGTCTGCCATCTGGTGTACAAACACTCTTGGACAGGCATATCGATCCGCCCCCACTCTATGCTCGACGCAAGTGAGTGGCTGGGGGGTTGGGAGGAGGTTGGGCTCCACAGCGTAAGTTGTAAATGGCTGCTGTAGCCAATTGCTGAGCCGTACGGCTTTTTCAGGGGAGGAGGTGACGTAATAGGTCCCCATGGTCAATATCGGCTTCAAATATTCACTAACCTAGAAAGAAAAACGTGTTATGTAACTGATGTTGATAGTCTGGTTGCCCTTTTATTATGTAAAAAGAATAACCCTGATATGCAAGCGGAATATAATGTTACAGTTTTATAGTGTGATAGTGGAACTATATTAATAATATGATGGTATACAATATTATTTTCGGTATTCAATACTATATTTGATTGAATAATTGTCCCACACTTAAGATGTGTTTGAAAAGAATACATTATAGTGTTATAGTGTCATAATATAACTATATTAATAATATAATGATATACAACATTATTTAATTTACTATATTTGATTGAATAATTGTCCCACACTTAAGATGTGTTTGAAAGAATACATTACAGTGTTATAGTGCCATAATATAACTATATTAATAATATAATGATATACAACAGTATTTTATTTACTATATTTGATTGAATAATTATCCCCCACTTAAGATGAGTTTGAATGAATAATTGCTGCAACTTATAAACCTTTTACATGGGTTTGTTATAGGATTATTTATAGAAAACTTACTCCCCTAAAGCTGTATCTCGGAACGGTTATGTGATGAAAATCATCACAAGTAGCACACTTCAAGAAGTCAAAGTGCATAGGGACATCTGCAGCCAACAAAAATCCATGTGAAAAAACCTCATGGCAAGGATTGGCAGTAGCCACTGCAATCTCGCAAGTATATTCCCGATGTTTTTGATCTATTTTTACATGATAATCCACTATTACCACACTAGCAATTGAAGGAACTGAGAACATTTTTACTGGTTTTACAAATAATGTTGATAAATGTAAGACACAAAGTAAAGTGAATGAAATGATGGAGGAACTCAGTCAATTTATACTGTTTGAAAAATTTTAGAATGGAGGAAATAGGAATTGACACAAAAATTATACCAGTGAGCCTTCCATTAAAATTGTCAGAATATCTGACCTCCATGAAACAACAATTGCTAAATTTAAAACCCTTACCTGAACCTCTGATGGTCATGTAAAAATTTCCTTGTTTGGGCTTGGTCATGAAAATCATTTAAATAGGACTAAAAAACACAATATGAGTTACAGTTTACTCTGTATTACTCTGTGTAGTGAAGTGAAATTGTGCTTTCGTGTTTTAACAAGTGATTATCTTTTATTTCCTTTCTTTTTCTATTCTGTTTTTTTTACTGTGTTACAATGGCGAATCTTTATGCGTGTTATTTGTGTTTTAAGTTATTCGAAGCTGTTGAGATAGCTCAGCACATGTTATCACACTTGAGGTAAAAAAAATTTAAAAAATTTTTTTTTTTTTTTTTTTAATTAATTAATTATTTTATTTAATTAATAGATTGTGTCCTTCATGTTTGTTTATACTGCCTATCTGGTGCTATCACTATTGTGACCACAACTTTAAACCCTGTTTAGGATGTAGTTAAGTTAATATGCTAATGAGTGTGGAACTTATAAAATTAAAATATATATTTTCTTTAGGAAAACAAGTCTATGCAAGACATCATTTCCATACTATGCCTGATAAAACCATTTATTTCCCATTCTGTAATACAACACGAAGAGTGGACACCCCCCAGTCAACACCAGATCAAACTTATGAACCTACTCTACCGGAAGGTCACATTCCGAGCTATATTCCAACTCCTATTACAACGGCGCCCCAGGCACTGGAACGAGGGGTAGAACATCAGCCTAATCAAACACCTGTTTCCAGAGAAGCACCTCAGCCTGAAACTGTGCCTTTCACCAGTGTATTTGAAAAAGTAACCACCATTCCTCCAGCTATTCATTCGTTTGAATTAGGCACGGGTAAGCTTTATACCAGTGTTTATATTTATTTTATACAGCATTTATTTTATACAGCGTGAAACAATATAGACAATACTTTATAATAATAAGCTTACATCAAGCAAATATTATTTTGAATATACCTTCATAATCAAATGCTTAACTACTTTACATTGATATATAAATAAAGTAGACTTCTTCATTTATATACCAATGCAAAGTAGTTAAATATTTTATTTATATTTTACAAAGCTTCTAATAATATACCTTCAAAAATATTATAATAAATGTAAATATAAGAGGTTCTTTCTTCATTTATATTCCAATGTAAAGTAGCCCATTTTTATTTATATTTGCAAAGCTTCCACACCTTCAAAATATTATAATAAATGCAATGTAAACTCTTCATTTATATTCCAATGTAAAGTAGTCAAACATTTTATAGTCTTTTACAATGCTCCTAGCATTCAAAATATTCTTAATATGAGTTTATTTTAATACAGAGCTCCCTTTCTCCCCCCTTTCTGACAGATGTAGACACAAATATGGCGATCACTGTCACTCATATCGTTCCTCCCCCTCTCATTAGTCCTCCCGGAAGTATAGCTATGAGAGGAAATCCTGTTTCTGTGAGAAAAAAGGAAAAAAATTTAAAATTAGAACAACAAAAACGCGAAAAAGAACAAAAGGCTGCACAGCAGAAACTTGAGCGCGAATTAAAATTATCTCAATTAAAACTAGAACGCGAATTAAAATTAGCAGAACAGAAACGTGAACGCGAATTAAAATTAGAACAATTTCAGCGGAAATATAACCGCCTCCCTGTTCCTACGACAGCTCCTATTAAACCTATTATCCCTGCAAAACCTATTGCACAAGCCGTTGTAATGCCCTGTCCACCCCCTCCCCCTCCTAGTAGCATTGATTCAGTTGGGTCTAATATATCAAAACAAACAAACAAAAGAGCGTCAAATGAGAGTTCTAAACGTCCTAGTAAAATTATTGATAAGAAAAAGACACCGCCAAAAACAAATCAAAGTAAAAAAGCAGAGTTAAAGAAAGATAAAAAAAGCACAAAAGTCATTCAACCTCCTTCTGTAGCAATGGCGGATAAATTACCGAATACCCCCCTGCAAGATGAAAATAACTCAGCTGATGAATTTGAAGTGCCACCTGGATATGATATTCCCTCGCCCCCTGAAGATCAGGTGAATAGGGAAATTGGCAACGAGTCATCTAGTTCTACTGATGAACCAGGCATCGACACTTCGTCATCTAGCACGTCAAGTAACGAAGATTTAAGGCGAGTATAATAAATTGTATTCAACTGTATTTATAATTATTTCTTTCCCTCCCTAGCGAACATCTTCTCGTCCTGTCTGCTTTTGCGTGGCAACTTGAAGGTCGTGTCAACGCCCGCGATGACAGACTAAATCATGAACTTGCTACTTTAAATACTGATATAAATAATGATTTTGTTGCTGTGAATACGGTACAGCAAATTCAATCAGAGCATATTAATAGGTTATTAGCTAACACCGAGTATCAACAAAGGGATATAAATAATTTATTTACAATTTCTAATGCCCAGGAAAGTCGTATGAATAGACAACAAGATAGTCAGATAAGGTATATTTTACAGTAAAAATAATGTAATAAGTTTACTCATAACTCATGTTTTATAGGATGTCACAATCTATAGAGGAAAATAGGCGTGCTACTGTTGAGAATAGGGCACAACAAAGGTAATATTTTACCCTTCACTTTAACTTCAAACACTCATTTCAATTTATTTACAGTATTGCGTCAAATCAGCTACCCACTGCCCCAGCAAACAACCGGTAATATTCATTTTGTTTTTCCCATTTACTTTCACTATAGTTTATCTTCTTTCTAGCATACAACAAGAAATGAATCGCCCGTCCGAAAGGTCATTTCCTCATTTATATAACCGGTAATATAAAAACTTGTTCTTCACTTTAAAATTGTACTATAATAACCTCTCTTTCTAGTTTGAATTACCGCCCCAGTAATCAGCTGTCCACTGGCATAAGGTGCGATACATAAATATACTTTTAAATGTACTTATTTAAAATTTTCTCTTCTTTCCAGCGTTTCCCAGGTCGTTCCACCCTCTCCCACCCCACCCCCGCCACGCGTCAACAGACTCATGCTCCCGCCCAGACCACAAGCTGCTTTGAACGTAACACCGGCCTTGAATCAAACAGTAGTCGCTACGTTGCCAGTTCAACAAGACGTGATGAGTAGACCAAGGTGTGTTGCACTAATAAATACATTATTTTTGAAGTATTATGAACCTCTCGGCATAATAAGCTTTGATAAAGTAATATTTCATGTTTTAGTTTTTAAATTCAATTATAATGTTGTATAGAAAAGTAATTTTTCTTTCTTGGTAATAATATAATACATTATTTTGTAGCGAGTAAATATGAGCTTACATCATGACCCTCTCAATAACTTTTGTGTTTTTACCAGAATTATAATGTTGTTGTATAGAAAAGTAATTCATATTTTTTCTTCATAGATTGGAAGACGAAACATCAGCCGCCGTTGATAACATCATCCGAGAATTTATGCAAGACGACGATGATCGGTGAGTTACTTCGCTGTTTGTTATATATTATGTAGTAATTTTAATCTCTTTATTAGCGCTGTATTGGATGTGCAATATCAGCAGTCAGAAGGTCAACGCAGGCAACGTTCAGCAAAAAGAAACAAGAAATCAAAGCAAAAGAAATAATTCCTTTTAATATTCTTTTAAATATTTTATATTCTTCAAATATTTTTATATTCTTCAGGTGTTTGGATCTTTAGGTGTTTGTACTTTCATGAATAAAATGTTGTAATACGAAAGAAATTAAGTTTCATTTTTTTCCCTACAAGGTACTGAAGTATTTTTTCTTTTTCCCTTGCAGTTGTGAGTTATGTAATTTAAAAGGAGACCATAGACACTTCAAACCGCTCTCCAGCTCTTTGGCGAAAAACTTTAATACACTGCAATTTAAACCGGTAAAGCCTAATCTGTATGAAAGACCATTCCAGGTTTTCTACGCACTACAAAAAGAAATCGAAGAAATTGCAGCTGAATATATACAGCGTTTAGAGCCTATAAAAATTAGCGCCAAAATTGAAGTTGCTTTAATCAAGTTTGATATAATTAACAATCATTTTTATTCAACAGATACATATGCTATAAGACAGGAAAATGAAATTAAAAGTAGTGTGGAAGCTTTAATACTGAATTTAATCCGTTTATTAAGCGAAGAAAGTACGCAAGGATCGGGCTGGAGCTTTCATCATCTTATTACAATAACTTTATCCATCAATAGGTTTATTGTCTTGAGAACCCGCGGGTATATACCGACGCCGCTGAAATTAGTTAAGAAGGGGCTCAGAAACATAGAGAATTATGATAATCGTTGTTTTTTATTGTCCATAGGCGCTGCATTTCTTACTAATAATCAAATGAAACAAAATATCACATATAAAATTCGTTATTGTGAAAAATATGTAAGCAAGTATAATTTTGAAAACATGTCTTTGCCGCCAAGTCCGCGAGAAATAGATAATTTTGAAGAAATCAATAATTTACGAATAATTATATTTGAATATGTAGACCAGTTAATTACCCCCTATAGATTGACACACCGCAAAACAGGACGTATTTTCTACCTTCTTATCTTATATGATAATTTTCACAATAGTCATTACGTTTGCATTTCAAATATTACAATGTTACTTGGCCGACAGGGGCTCAAAAAATTTCATCCATGTTATAATTGCTTAAATCTATTTTCAAGTGTAGAAAAATTAACAGAACATGAAGCTACCTGTACATTATTCGCTATGCAGCGTGTAATTTACTCGACTCCCAATTCGAAGCGATCTACTTTTAAATTTCGAGGACATAGAAATATTAAACTCAATAACATATTCTTTGTATTTGATTTTGAATGTTTATTGATTAAGATGAATGAAACGAATGCCAGCACGACAAAAATAGCCCAACATGTACCTATAGCTTTTGCCCTGGCAGCTATAGATAATAAGAAACAAATCATTTATAAAAAGGTCTATGTAGGCCAGGATGCTCCAGTTGTTTTTTTAAATACCCTACATGCAAAATGTTTAGAATATAGAGTACTCGTACAGCAATACAGAAATTTAAAACCACTTAACACTCCACAATTGAGAGCAATTAAAAAACAAACGACTCATTGCTATATCTGTAAATTAGAGTTCAACTCAGAGGACGAAAAAGTTTTAGATCATTCCCATTATAATCAGGAAATTATTGATAATATGCAAACAGGCAGAGGAGAATTTGAAGCGTATATTCATTCTCATTGCAATACTGCTGTGCAACTCCTGTATATTTTTCCAGTCTTTGGATTCAATAATAGTCGGTATGATAATAATCTCTTAATCAAAGCGTTTGCCATTTTCAAACCAAAATCAAGAATAAAAATAATAGCAAAAAGCAGCGAACAGTATATTTCCATTACTATAGACTCATTATTTTGTATTAAAGATTTCTATCTCTTTCAAAACTGTTCCCTTGATCTTGCTGTAAAAAACTTAGAACCAAACCAATTTCAGTATTTAGAGTCTCACTTTGGAACTGGCTGTCATCTTTTAAAAAGAAAGGGTATCTACTGCTATGACTTTATGGACAGTTATTCAAAAATGGATTTTATTGGGTTACCAGAGAAATCTGAGTTCTACAATCGGCTGTCAGATACACACATTTCTGACTCGGAGTACCTTCATGCTCAAACTGTTTTTAATGAATACGGATGTCGTACTTTACGTGATTATACTGAACTCTATGTTTTAACTGACACGTTACTTTTAGCAGATTCCTTACAAATTCAAAGAGATACCATAAAACAAATTTTTGATCTTGACGTCACAGGCTTTTTAACAGGACCAAATCTCGCCGAGAACTGCTTCCTAAAATACAGTAAAGTAGAAATTCCTCTGTTGCACAACATAGAACATTCTTTATTGTTTGAAAATATAAGGGGCGGGATGACACAAGTCACGTGTAAGAAGTTAGTAGCAAATGCCCCAGAACTAGAAAATTTTGATAAAACAAAACCGACTTCTTATATATTATTCACAGATGCAAACAGTCTATATCCAAGTATTTACACATGGAAACTTCCACATTCTCAATTTGAAGACTATGATTTCAAAAGTACAGAATTATTTCTACAGGAAATAAATGGTGTAGATTTTCAGAGTCGAGATTTTTCTTATTACGTTGTTTGTGACCTCATTTCCCCTCCCTCAATTCATGATCGGTTAGATGATTTTCCGCCTATTTTTCATTCACATATCATTGATCAATCGCTACTCTCCCCACTCCAAAAAAATCAACAACATCAGCCATCTCCCACCACTACGTATGAGAGGTTAATCGCCTCCCACCTGCCGTTAGAAAACTATTTCTGTCACGTTCAGAATTTACAACTATACTTACAATTAGGGGTACTGTGTTTACACGTAAAAAAAGTTATCCGTTTCAAACAAAGCGCGTTCATGAAGGAATTTGCCGAGAAAATGATACTTATGAGAAAAGAAGCGAAAACACCTGCTGCTAAGAATAATCTCAAGGTCATATTAAATTCGGTTTTTGGCAAGTATTTACAAGGTTGCCGTAACCGCAATTTGATCAACGTGTATACGAATGACGATGTTTTTCGTTCCGTAAGCAAAGCTTCGGAGAGAAATTTCATAACATTCAAAATTTTATCGGAAAATTTGGTGATACTTTATTCTAGGCAGGCTACAGTAAGGCATACTCGCCCACAGTTCGTAGGTAACGGAATTCTCGAGCTTTCCAAGGTCATTTTACTGGATT
>JAQIWE010004816.1:0-10436 GCA_034698565.1 Campodea plusiochaeta
TATATTCTCTTGATAAAAACTAAAGTTTGTTAGTTGAAAATTTGAGAAATTATACCTATTTTTGGAAGTTTAAGACCATATTTTATTACCCAAACATTATGCAAGAAACTTGTAGCCTCAGAAACAGTATTATTAAATTTGTTCAAAATGAAAATCTGGGTACCAGTAATTAAAAATTGGATTTTAGTTGTTATTTCAATTGTATTCTACAACTTTCATCAGAAATATCACCAACTAAAATACACTTTCTAATGATTTTAAATTTCCATTTTGAATACATTTCATAATGCAAAATTATAAGTTTCTAACAAATTGAAACATCTACAAGTTATCATAGTTATATTTTCTATACTACACACAATGCCTACACTAATCATGAAATACAACTTTGTATGTAGGCTGTATAATACAGGATGATCTCTGAAATTACATTACTTCACTGTTTTATAGTTAATTTACTTTTACATTGAATACCAGAAAAGTATGATTTTTAACATCTGAACAAAGATTGACTCTACAAAAGACTTTTCCTTTGTATTACCCTTTTTCTATCGATAAACATTGTTTTGTTTCATTAATTAATACTGTATGTATAGACAAACAGTATTAATTATTATTTATTAATACTTTAGTTTTTAACCAATATATCCTCTGCTTCAATTGAACTGGTGAATTAAATCCTGCAGGCAACTAGGATCTAAAAAACTAAATATGTGTAAACTAAAATTTTATTTAAGAAACATTTTTCAAATAACTTTTAGAACTCTTACACTAAAGAGTAAATATTCTAATGTACTTTTATAGGTGGCAGAACAGAGGAAAATCAACAATCCAAAGTATGTTAGCTTCAGTGAGCAGTGGTCATTTATTTGCAAATATTGTATTGACTTCATTCCTTCTTCATGTTTCAAGTATAAATTACCCAGGAGGAATGGCTTTAGTAAAACTACATAGTATGGAAAGGCAGAGAGAGACAGTTTCTGTTCACATTGATGTTTTTGCAGCACAAACAGGAATTTCAAGATTTCTAGAACTTAATTCAAATTGGAGGTATGCAAAATACCCCATAATGTTACATTATAACTACATGTAATTTGTTAGCAAATATTTTTATGTAAAGCATCTGCTAACATTATAAAATTTGTGACATCATTTTGTAGTTTTAGAGATTGATGGAAGGTCTCATGTTAAACAGTATGATAGTAACTAAGTCTATTAATCACCTCACTTTTCACTAATAAATTGTAAATTTTCAACAGATTAACCTCCTGTCTTCTTCAGACTAATGTTGATGCTTGGAGTTCACATGCCTGACCCACTCCTAGCATCAACATTAATCTGAAGAAGACAGGAGGTTACTCTGTTGAAAATTTACAATTTATTGAAGTGAAGTGATTAATAGACTTAGTTACTATCATAGTGTTTCACATGAGACCTTCCATCAATCTCTCCCAAGATGAGCCAAAAACATCTCCATTTCCACTCATAAACATTTCCGTGCTCTCTTCCAATTCAACCTCAATTAGACTATAGTATATGTTTAAATATTATCTTGTTACAATATATTTGAAAGTATCAGATAACTTATAAATTGACACTTCCTCATTTGTATTTATTTCTTTAATCCTTCTTGTTGATTTTCATACAATTATTTTTCTTTCAGATACAATAAAACAGAAGACCTCAAACCAACTGAAAATGAACTTTTAAATTTTACTCACTTACTAGTGGAAGCAAAAAGCAAGTATTCTTTAAATATGAGACCATTTTTACAAAGTCATGAAGTTTTATCACATGTTGAAGGATTTTCACACATTCAACTAAACTACTTTCAATTCCCACCTGTGTCAGTAAGAACTAAACCATGTATATTTTTACTTCGAAATAAGAAAGCTTACAGAAAATCATATTCATCTGAAGATATGGTAAGTGAAGAAAGTATAACAAACAACAGTGAAGAAAATGTAGTTGATAGTGAAAGAAGAAATAAACAATACAACAAATATCAAACAGAAGACAGTGATGAAGAAGAAAATAGTAATGAAATACCAGTGGAAGTCACTAGGAAACAAAACAATCATTTTAGTACAAAAAATAATGCTAGTCAAAAGTAATTTATATTCTTCAATATATTCACAAAAAGTTCATTTACTGGAAATGAAGTGGGCAAATTAATATTTTCTAAATCACCAAATGTCAAAAGTAATATTAACAGATTTTCAAATAAAAGAAAAATTCTTTAATGTTATAATTAATAGTCAAAATTAACGCCAAATGCATTTGTAAAGTGTGTTAAGTTTATGCCCGGTACTGTTTACTGAGCAATTTGTGATTAACAATTTTTACATATATGTAAAGAGTGAAAATGAAGTGTGTTCATACTAAAACAAGATTTTAATTACATAAAAACCTTGAGAATTACAATACTCTACTCTTTTCTTTAATTAATCCATCCTCAAAGGAACATAATAGGTTGTATATCTCTCTTGCAAGCATGATGACCATTTGTACTTAGCAAAATTGACGATTTTGACAGGAGAAAGTTTTCTTTACAGTGGTAAACAACAGTGATCCTTGTGTCCACCTTTTTGTTAGGGGATTAGAACTGTCAAAATGTACTAAGTACAAATGGTCATCATGTTTGCATGCGAGTTATATAACTCATGATGGGATTGTTTTTGGGGGTAAACAATGCCAAAATAGCATTATTTTATACGAATTCATTAAATTTCTGATTTCCTTCAAACTGCTTACTCGATAAGCAGGTATTTCAATGGTGATGAGATAATAACACATCATACATTTCTAAATTAAAATAACTACCTTGCACTTGTTAGTCATATTTTGTTTACTTTCGTTTTAGAACAACGGATGCTTACTCCCATTGTCTGCTAAAACAAAGAGAATCAGTTAAAATACCTTATTTTACAAATCCTCAACTACTGTATTTTAAAGCAAAATGAATTATTATCAGTGTCATTTAGAACAAAACTACAGCCTATACAGCGCAACATCAATACTGATTGATGGTATAATCCCATTGCTTCAAATGGCGCGATACTGCCGTCCGATATTGATGTTTCTCTGTATAGGCTGTACTTTAATATGATGCAGACCTGAGCCAAAGATTACTTTAGTAATTGCAGTATGATAACTAGTTGTTGGTAAATTGTATTTTTGCTTTTAAATAATAAATCAGATCTATAAGTGATGTTTCTCAAATCGTAAAAATACTCCACGGTACATTCTTGCAATATTCCAGTTTCTGACATAATTTGCAAGAAATTCAATTGAAAGTTACAGTACCTATATGAATTGTGTTAGACCTTATCATTTACTTGATTACATTACATTTAGAAATGATATTCGCCTCATAATCTGAAATATGCCTTGTATCTTTCCTTTTCAGATGTATCGCTTAACAATTCGATCAAGTAAAGACAGTACATCTCGCATTCTGTGTGACCTTCTACTAGAACAATTGTGAAAACGCAAATACTCTCCACAGTAAGAAGATAATTATGTAAATGTTACTACGGTGTTAGAAACCGTTTACTCACATATAAGGAGTAAGCTACTACTTGTTGGCTTATTTTTATTTATCAAAGACAATGATGATTGTTTCCCCTATCCTGTTAGAAATAAGGATGCTATTATTTAAATATTGGTCACAGATTCTCAGTGAAAATAATGTTGGTAAAGATATACTCTCGTAGGAAGAGTAAATATTGTTTTTTCGATGTTTTTTTCTATTTGTACCTGTTTTCTCGCTTCAGAATGTTTTTTGACTTGCTCATTTATTATGTCGCCATGACCATAATTACGAAGTTTATTTTGAATTACACTGAATGAATTGGTGATTATATTTTAAGTTGACATTGTTTAATTGATGGCCAACGTCTGAGTCCCAGCATACTGTGAATTGCGGAACAAAATAAATTGTCATTGTTCGAAAAGTAGTTACGATGTGAAATTCGTAAATTATAAAGCTTATTGGAAAAAAAGTATGTGCATTAAATTATATCTGCATTTTCTGTAAGTTTTAATCTTGTGCAATGCTACTTTTCTGTTGAAAGGATAAACAAAAAATCATGAGAAATCGAAGTCTAACTAGATGTGTTATATCCATTCAGTACATGCTTAATCTGGAATCATTTATTTTTAATCATCGAGTGTTTCTTTCATAAAGAAGACTATGCACATTTATCAAGCATATGTATTAGTAACTCTTGTACATCACAGTAAGTGCCTTGTTCTCTTTTCAACTGTGCTTTAAACTCATTACCTTAAAATAGTTTCATGAAAGAGTGGTATTATAAGTTAGGAAAGAAACAAGTAAGACAACCAGTAATTGCATTTAATAATGTGGAAAGTGGCATTTTTCCGGAACTCAATAATTTTCTTTGAATTTAGAAAAAATTGTAGAAATGTTTATGCTTTACATAATTTATCATACTTTTTATGCAGATTCGAATATGCCTATATCCCAGTGAAGAAACACAGAGTAAATGACATCATGTTTAACAATATGTCAACTCATGTGCAAAGTTCCAAAGGTTCTATGCTGGGATTCATACATTATTTTTCTTGTTTTGCTCAAATTCTTTATTTTTTACAAATTGCATTTTCTGTTAACAATTGGATATTTGTTTGATTTTGCTTCAATTGTGATCAATAGTGTACCTTAAAAAAATGATTGTCGTGAAAAAGGAAGAGAGAGCCATTTATTTGTGATAACCTGCGGTGCAGAAAAATGTCGCAAAGACAATAAAGAGTAATGACGAAATGTAAAACCAAAAAAATTCACAAAACAATGAAGTAATCCGTTTTGTGTCATTCCATAAACTATTAAATTGTAACTCTGTATCTTGCTGAAGTGTAAAATACATAATTGTTATTGTGTTATAAAATGGTGTAAATCTTAGATTTTTGCTTTCTGTACGTTTGTCCCTCTCCTTAAATGTAGTATTTCTTTATTGAGAGATATCTTCCACTGTTTTGGAGTCGTACAGTATGCCAGATGTGCAATTGCGTGAGTGGATGTATAAAGAATAATAAACAGCGTATATGATAACCATTGTATATTTATTTCACCTCAAACTTGCTTTAAAAATAGTGCAATCGGGGTGAAGCTAATAAAAATATGTTACTGCGAGTCAGTGCTCCATGAGGAAGCAGATATATACTTCCATCGCTTGCCCCTCGAAATGAAAATATTCCATATAAAGATTAAAGAAATAATAAAAATATATGGCTGAAATGTAACAAAGTATCAGTAAATATATTTGAATGTTAATATTACAGATATTTTTTAAGGTAGGTTAATTAGTAAAAATATGCTTCAGGGAAAGTCTTGACTTCCCAACAGCGCTATTTCGTTGGGAAAGGAATTTTACAGTATGTTTCTTCGCCACCCTAAAAATTTTGCCCTATTTCACCTAACAATTTCTTGATTATTCAACTTGCTTCTGAAAGTTTAAATGGTATTCGCGTACTGGTACTCCTTTAGATATACCAACATAATGATCTGTTGTAAAAGCTGTACTTTGGTGAATATTGTATGAATCATTATCAGAAGTGGAAACACCTGATCTTTGATAGACCATGACTTGGAACCTCAAAACATTGTCAAATAATAAAGCAAGAAACCTAAGAATACTTTACTAAAATTGGCTACCTTCTTACCAATAAGATTTATAAAATGTAATTTTCTAAATTCATAAAACCATTTGGAAACGAAGATTTTTTTTTTTTAAGTTTTAATTTTTTCTTTCCTTAGATTAACATGGGTTGAAGATATAAAAAATAGAGACAAGAAACATTGACGGGAACAAAAAACTTGTATTCTGAGAATAATTTTTTTGTAAAAAAAAAAAAAAAAAGGGTTGCCAACCCTCCGGTTTTAGCCCGGAGACTCAGGTTTTTTTTTTGACCGGTTTTGAAAATAATCTTTGGTGTCCGGGTTTTGTGATCGAAATAACCAAGTTTCTGTGGTTTTACTTAATTTCTTCATTCAACCATGTGTTTTATTTTAAAAAAATGGACTGAAAATGTGTTAAATGATAATCAGATATTCAGATTATAAGCGGCTACTACCTTTCATAATTATAAAATACATTAGCAATAGTGATAAGCTTCAACATTTCTTACAAAACAAATCGACAATTTTCTATGTCGGAGATAATTATGTTATATTTTACAGTTTCTAATAATAATTTCTAAAAAAAAAGTTATAGCACACATTATTACAGGTTTATTATAACTTTGATCTATATTATTTTTTTCTTGCATTTCAACAGTAAAATTCTTAGTTTTATTGCCTCTCGTGCTCAGGGTTGCCAACTCTAGGTTTGGCCAAAACCGGAGAAAACTAAGTAAAGCGGTGTCGAAGACCTTCCGAGGAACGTCACCATGGTTGGCACGAGCGAAGAAAATTTTCAAAAATTGTAGTGAAAACTCCATTTTATACAAAACTGCTTAAATTTTTGTCACTACATTTTCTAGTTTCGAATTTTATATTTTTTTTCATTGACCTCAGTGCGCCTCAGTGACACATTATTTGCAAAATCTGTAAGAATTATAAGAATATTCGAACTCAGCGTTAACAAAATGATGAAATTATTTATTTTTTACAAATGGCATTTTTTAATGTCTTCGACATCGCTTTTCTAAGTTTTCTCCGGTTTTGGTCAAACCCAGAGTTGGCAACCCTATTCCTACATAACAGAATCGATATTTTCGTTGCTGATATTTATGAATGAACCACTTGGATGAAGTTCATCCCTGACGGTCAAGGGACTACATTAGAAACCACTGAACCACTCCAAAATTATAATTTGACATTGTGCTTCAATACAAAAAGTCGATCTCAGCATGGATCCATGCTGAGTTGTGAAATTCGATTTAAAGACATTTAAAAATGGTGGCAAAACATGTTGGCGGAAATTTTCCATGTTTGCAATAAATCTTAGGCAGTTACCGCTGCCAAAATGACATTACAACACTTTTTTCAGTTCTGTCAACGCAAATAGTGGTAGTTGGAAAAATCTCGGAGAAGTCGGAATATGAACAAAAACTTATAAAATATTACTCGATTCTGTTCATAAATTTGGAAGGTGATTTTGGTGGCATATTACCAGTATTCCACTTATAAATCTAGTTTTATTTTTCTGTGTCAACTATATATGAATTGTTGAATTTTAAATAAGTCATCAATAGACGGACACTGCTGGGCGTATAACTGGTGCAACCCTCGGAAAACCCATTCACAAGTTGGGAGTGGATTTCATAACGCTGCGAGTAACTTTTTTTTAATGTAGTAGGCTAGGCCTACCGAAAAACAAAAAAAAAAATCTTTAGTTGGAAAACATGGTAATCTTTAGCCTCATCACATAAAATCAGGGAAAACTACCTAAAAATAGTTTTTTTGTTTTTTGCTGAAAAGTTTCAAAATTTTCTTCGTTCGCGCCAACCATGGTGGGGTTTCGCAAATGGTGTTCAACTTTTCTTTTGTACTGTTGTACTTTGCTTCTCTTTAAACCGAAAAATGTGAAAATATTGTGCTTGGGTTCCACCCCCACAGTTTTTACCACAATAGACAAATCTTTAAAAATGGTAAAAAAAACTTGGACTAAAACATCTGAGAATGGTGAGAAGGCGAGTAAATAAATTTTGATTTCCCAGTGCCGGATTGATCGATTTCTCGAGGGCTGCTCTGACGTATATAGTTGTTATGAATGCTGGTCTCTCAAGATCTTAGGTCCTTTTAATTTGTCTACATAGATGAACAAGTTCAGTTCTTGAATGATCGAGGATTCTGTATATAATTATATATCATTGAGCAACAGTTATTTTGCATCTCAAGAAGTTTTAACCTACGACGTAGGAGTATATTAGTACTGTGGTTTTTACAATGCATTTTAACTGTATTTCTATACTATCGTACACTATTTACTGAATATTGATTGACTAGTTTTAAATGACTGACGTAATTATAGGTCGTTGTAATAATTTTTTATGTGCTTATCACAATAAAACGCACACAGATGATCACAATAAAACGCACAGAGAATCTAACTTATTTCATTTTTTTTAAATTGGTTTATACTTTGTTTGGAAATTGGTAAGGAATAAGACAAAAGGCGTGATATTTTAACCACGAGAAAGATTTACAGCACAGTATTATATTTTTCAACTGCCGTTTCTGCTGTAAGCCGAATTGCACGTTTTTTATTTATTAATTTAAAGGGAAAAATGAAATTTGAGTTGGTGACTTCATTACTTTTTGTAAAATTTCGCTTCTCTTCATAACTTAAAGTTTGCAAGATATATAATTAAGTTCTTTGCTTAAAAAGATAGATATGAACTCCGATATTTCAGAGGTAAGGTCCAATAAAACTAAAAAAGGAAGTTCTGCAATAAATTCAAGGAACAAATCATTATGGCCATACTTAAATTTAAATAACCACATGGGAGACCAGGAGCAGAGTTCTGCAAGAAGTACTCCAAATAAGAGACGGCATCGACGCATGCTTCCAAGACGTTGTAATGTCAATGGATACTGTAGTTCAGAAAAGCGATCATTATCTGAAACCAGCTCTGAAATCGAACAGGTTCGTAAGCATATAAGGAAACTGCGAGCCTTTAAACCTAAAGTACGAAGATCTGAAATCTTTATAGCCGAGAATAACTGTGATGCATCGAATGAAGAAACTGACAGTCCAGATATTGCAGATGATGAGTTGTATTTCATACCAACCTCTTTATGTGACAAAGATTGGGTGAATATGGCAGAAAAATAAATTGCATATATTTATAAGTCTTGAAATTTCACTTACGTCGTTAGTTTTTACTTAGTTCTGGGGCATCAAATGTCATACATAATTTTGTTCAAGTTCTGCAGAAGTTATACAGTTATATCTAATATGCACCAATATAGTTTTTATTTGAACTATTGCTGTTTTTAGCAGTAACTGTTGCTGTTTTAGCAGGGAGACGAAAAATATGTATATGACAAAGTTTTGTGGAAGAGCCACCTTGGTTGACTCGAGCTGGCGAAGAAAATTTGTAGTAAAAACAATCAATTTAAGGCCGTTAATTAAAATATCGGGGCATATGCCTGTTTCTTATAGATGTATGTTTATTTTGTCAGCCACTTGTACGTAAAAGAAGCAAAGAATAAAAATAATTGAAAGAAAATAATGACGAATTTCTTCATCAACTGTTAATAAGTTTTATAAAGAGTTTATAAAATGTTTCAGGAAAATATTTCAGCACACAGTTGAAGAATATGAAAGATTTGTCTTGCCGATATTAATATACTGTAATATTAGCATTTACAAGATGGATACTTGTCTTGCTATCAGGGATGGGTATTGGAATCGGGATTGGAAGTAGAATCGGAATTTAATTCGTATTTTTATGGTAACCGAATCGGAATTAGAATTCATATTTTTCAAAGCCAAGTATTTTAATCGGGATTAGAATTTTTATTACTGAAGTATTTTAATCCGAAATCCATATTTTTCGATTTCTAATTAATTCATATTTTCCAGTGACATGTCTTCCGCAATATTTTGAAAAATGTCCTCACATTGATAGTTTTCAATTCAAATTGTCTAAAAATTTCTTCCCTCGCGCGAACCTCTATAGTGACGCTTCGAGAACTGTCATCGACATGACTCTCTACTTACATATCTTCTGTCCTTCCCAAAACAAAACATGATTAGATAGCATAATACAATATTTAAAAAATGTTTAGGTATTGGAATCGGAATTTGAAAATAGTAATACCAGGTAGTAGAATTTTTTCAAAATATGAATGTATTGAAATTGGAATCGGAATTCATATAGTTTTTATATTGGAATCAGAATTTTAATTCAAAATTTACCAAAGTCCGGTATTAGAATCGGAATAGTTTTATTTTTCAAATACCCACCCCTGCTTGCTCCAGACCCAATAACGTTGAAATCCCTCAGAATGTTTTAATATACAGTACTGTGGTCGCAATAGACGAAATTGGTTCTGTAGCAATAATATAACATGGATACAGTTATTTAGATTTATGGAATCGTCTGAAAATAGCTCTTCCCATTTATATTTTGCAATAAGTGTTCGGGATGGTTATGATACATTATGCAGGACATCTCTTTATTTACATGTCTCAACTCATGCACAGAATGGCTAAACACATTAACACGCACTGAAAACTTGAAGGATGCCGATGCTTTGCTATCACGAATAAATTAGTACTGTCTTGTAGAATTATATAAAATTTTAGTAACGTATAGTAATTAATAAGCTTTAATGTTTCCATAATTGTTGTATGGGAATTTTCTACTTATGTTCTGATGGTAGGGAACTATAAAGAACATTTCTAAGTATCTGTACTCCAGGGTCGTTTACTTCATTAAATCCTTCCAGTTTTCTTCCTTCT
>JAQIWE010004817.1:0-10436 GCA_034698565.1 Campodea plusiochaeta
CATTTTTTCATTTAAGTTTTTATATATTACATTGATGTATAGATTATAATTTCTGTTTTTCTATTTGTTGTACATCACCCTGATGATGAATTTTGGTAAATTCGAAACATACGTCGGTACAAATAAATTATGAAAAGAACTCTAAGGCAGATTTTATTTCACAATAAGTTTAATAGTATTACCTGCAGTCTAATTACACTTTTCAACCACATTTCATCATTTAAAATCATTTTATTTGGAAACTGTTGAGATTGTTTCAAATTATTACCATAATTATAGTTTCTTAAGATTCAAAAGTGGAAAGGTTAAGAACATCAATATTTAATATTAAAACACTTTCAGAGAACATTCACAGTTTCAAACAGAAAGTGCTGAAAACTTTCAAAAACAACAAAATCACTCAATACAAAATCTCTCTCTACCTCCGTTCTTTCCCCTATAGGCTTGTGCTCCCTATCCATAGCTGCGTCAGTTTGTGATCCCTTACACCCCCCGCATTTAACCTCCGACCTCTCACCAATACACTCCCCAAGGTGCCTCAACCCTCGCACTAAAAAAATCCTTTATGATGCAGACGAGAACGACGATTTTGATCGAGAGGAGATTCCAACGTATGAGGAAGTGGCCAAGTTGTATCCGAGGCCTTCGTTGCATCGGCCATTTGTCCTCATTGGGCCACCGGGTGTCGGAAGGAATGAGTTAAAACGGAGGTTACTTGCAGCCGATCCCGAGAGGTTCCGGACTACTGTGCCATGTAAGTGGAAATATGTGTTCTCAGCATGATTGTTTAAATGCTGCATATTGAAATTTCAGTTGGAGGTCTATTGCTCTATTTCATTCAGGATTTTTTTCATCAGCAACCAAATTTAAAGGTTGAGCTTTTAAAAACAATTTTCAAGAAAAGAACTTACCATAAATGTAGTATGTTCTTCTATACTTTCTTCATTTCTGTTTTGACTAAAGTTTTGAATCTGATTTAACTTACAGTTTTAAAAGTTCTTTTCAATTGACCTTTAAAAATGCATCAAATAGGCTACGTTTCTATAAATTATGTGAAAATTTTCTGATACTGATTCATAAAAATAGGGTTGGCAATCAATGTTCAACTAGTTCCGAAGCTCCGACTTTCTGTAAGTTCAGGGGGGGTTGAAAGTCTTAAAATACGGGAGTGTCACAGACCGTCTATGAAGTGCCATTTCATGGTTGGTGCGAGCGAATAAAATTTTGAAAAGTTGTTTTTAAAATCTCCCTATTAACTCCCGAAGTGAAAAGTGAAAAATGAATTTTTAATATTGATTTCTCTTATTTTAGTCAAATTTTATCATTTCTAAAGTCACAATGTCTTACAAATAACAATAATTTCAGTATCAAGAAAGTTTTGAAAGAAAGAAGGGTTAATTTTGCTAAAATTTCATTATTTTACAAAGAGAATTAGTAAAAAAATGAAATTGTTATAGAACTTCAGGGGGGATTAGACCAGCGGGGGCTCGGAGCCCCCCAGTAAAGCTCCGGCTAAAGTTGAATTAGATCAGATACTTTGTCCACGTTTTCTGTATAAGAGGGTAGGCCTACTGAAATTAGTTATAAACAATATAATTTTCAAAATTTTAATGAATTCTGTAAAACATGATACGGCTCTATTATATTTAGAAAATATCTTTTTTTTATGTGTAGGATAAGTATTTTTTTTTGTAAATTATATATTGATATTAGTGTATACCTGGTACCATATTGAATCACCTGTACTTGGCATATTATACTCTGTATTGTCAGCCAGTTTTCAACTAGACCTATAGTATCAAATATCATTTTTAAGTTCACAGATCTGATGATGAACTCAATCAATTTGTAATTTACATCACAATTTATTTTAAACGCTGAAAGTTACTAATGAAATGTTAATATTAATACTATAATATTAAGTTTTACCTCTAGCGGTCTATACAACAATAAATACACAAATAAAAATTATGGGCAGATATGGGATTCGAACCCGACGCCTCTCGCTTTCCGGGCGAGCACCTTAGCCACTTGGCCAACCTGCCACACCATTTTTAATCATGCTTTAAAGTTGTATCTAAGACATTATCCCAATAGTGAAATACTATGTGCATACGAAAGCTAAAGGGAAGGACTACATACTCTAGAGAGCTGCCAATAACCCATCAATTTAAATGGTAAAGAAGGCAATAGGGGACAATATACTATGTTAATATTAAGATGGTTTTACCCCTAGCGGTCGATACAACAATAAATACACAAAATAAAAAGGGTTCGATTCCCACATCTGTCCAAATTTTTATTTTGTGTATTTAATGTTGTATCGACCGCTGGGGGTAAAACCATCTTAATATTAACAATGTATATTGTCCCCCTTTGCCTTCTCTAAATATTAGTTGAATTCGGAGCCTTTAATTCGATTGTTTCTTTGTTAGCCAGTTTTCTAAGTCAGTCTAAAATAAGCTGTTTCGAAATATGTTTTCAATTTTTCATTAATAAATTCTGTATATTTCAATATTTTCAGGTGAATATAAGTCGAGTACCACGCTATTACTTCCTTTCAAACAAACTATCAAAACCAAAATATTCAAAAGAAATGAAAAGTATAGAAGTTGATAGAGGGAGTCAGATAAAGTTAGAATATTCAGTAGAAAAGGAGAATAGTAATTTAATGTAAGTGGGATAGAATCTGATACACAATAATATTATGGACAACATATCTATTCGATTTTAATAAATTGATAAATATACTGTCTATTCGATCTTAAGAGCCTAAATCAATTAACCTATCAAGGGTGTTTCTGACAGCCACCAACTGATAATTCCTTGTTAGGCTGTTTAAATTATTTGAGCTACAGTAGTTGCGATTTGTGTAGAAAATAGAGAATTTAAACCACCCAAACAAAGAGGGTTTACTGTCAAAACAATTTGAAGAGTTCATCGATTTGGGCTCATATAAGATGGAATACATAGCATACATAATATTTCTAGAAATATATTATTATTATAGCGGTCTATTCCAAATAACTATAATAGTTTTCAAAATAACTTTAGTTTTATGCAAAGAATATTTTCTTTTTAATTTCATAATTTTTCTCTTTGATTTGAAGAGTTTTTTATATGACGGATGAGAGAGTAATTAGCAATAAAGCCATAAGAATAATATTATAAGCATTAAAGCCATAAGAATAATATTATAAGTAATATACAATAAGAATAACATTGGTTCATGTTTAATTTCTCCGTTTATCAGAGAACAAGTGTGAAAAAAAAAAAAATTCAATTTATAGAACTAATTCTCTTCTTTCTTCAAATGATCTTCACTCATTTAATGTTTTCAAAATGTAAACAAACTTATTTGATCAGAATGAAATAAAAATACTGTTTTGTTAAAAGATAATTCCTAGCGCTAATTTACAGGACAATATTTATTCTGTTGTATCTTATACTTCAAACCTTTATCAATAGATCGATCCATGAACCATGATGATTAAAACTGATATAATATTGTACATTTTCTTTTCTTATATATTTAGTTTTGAATTTTACACTGACGATTACGACATAGGATTTCAATTGAAACATGTAAAAGATTCTGGCGAGGAAATTAACATTACTGCGAATGAAAGAAGAAAAAGTAATGAACAAATACAATATGGAGAACAGAAATGCCTATATGTTGGAAAATGTAAGTTATTATATTTGGCATTTTGAAGATACTTCTTGGGTCTGGCCACTTATAAGAAACAAACGATTTAGCTTCTGGATGTTTCACCTTTATTAATAGAAAAGGCTTTATCAACTGTACAATAAAAGTTTGAAAAGATTCACAAAATACAAGATGTTTAACATCTCCGACAAGGTGGCGTATAGTGAATACCATCGTATATGCGTTTTTTGGCGACAATAACAAAGCTTTCTATAGTTTTCTTCACTGTTAAAACTAAAACAATTATAACAATAAAAAACTGATATGTAATACTCAATCGCGTCAATCTTTTATGCCCAATAATCTTGCTAAAGACCAATAAGGCTGAAAAAAGAAAGAACAAGACTTGATCAACTTTTGATCTTGAGAAAGGAAACTAATAAAACTATAGTCAATCAAAACCGCAGCAGAAAGAGCTATGAAATATAACTATTATAAAATATAAATTACGTTGATAAGACTATATGGTCAGTCTTGGTGTACATTTCTGAAAAAACCACCTGAGTAAATAACATGAGCGATTGATCTGCTGTAATAATATTCCTGCTTTTCTTTTCAGATGTTGTAATCTTCGACAATACATACAGTAGATTTCGTAAGAAGATGGTTAACTATTACATTCAAGTAACATCAGCATGTTAGCGATAATTATTTTATACAATACTACTTTTATGCACTGTGAAATACTAATTTATGAAGTTCTATTATCGATATGTACCAGTCTATTATTATCTTTATCCATTCTACACTTTTTGATTTTCAAGAAATAAAAATTATATCAAAAGTCTAAGTTTCATTCTTAATTGCCTATCATAGGTCTTCATGAAGGGATAAAAAATGTTATTAAAATAAAAGGAACTAAAAATATAATATTCAAATAATTACTGTACAAATATTCTTACAACAATAATAATGTGCAGTATTGCACATAAGTATTTATTCTAAGATAGGTCTATACCATTGAATCAATGATCAAATAAATTTGAATGAATTTTGGTTATCATTTGTTGATATAAACGATCAAATGATTTAGGTTTCTTTTACATCAGGTGAGATTTATAAGTTCGGTTTGGTTTCGTTTGGTTTGCAGAGCTGAAATGTGATGACAGAAAGTTGTAATTTAATTGCTGAAAGTGAAATAAAATATTAAATAAACAAACATAAAGAGCTCCATAGATTAAATATTCAGGTTTTATAAAAAAGTTCTATCTAAAAGTCAAGAGTGCTGGAACTTTGGTTCCAGAAGAGAGGGAAAATTATTTTATCCAGAAGAGAGGGAAAATTATTTACTTATTTTCAATTTCGACCTTTAAAAAAATATAATGCTAGCTGCTATAATTCAGCAATGAGCCCATGATCCACACTGTTTATACTTTGTAAATTTTCCATCCTTTTCTTTAGTAGGGTAATTAATGTCTCCTACACTATGCCAATAACTACTGTATGATCTTGTTTATTTTATATGTTTTTTTTTTCTGAATTTAATTATTATATCCATAGTAATTTTATTGTGAAATTTTTATATTATCAAGTGCAATCCAAGTAATTTACTTGCACAATCATGATTTAAAAAAAAAAGTGTTGTTATTATTAATATAACCATACTGAACGATTATTTTTACTGTTTCTACAAATGATAAAAAACAAAATCTTATAATATTTCCATGAGTACAATTTATTTTAATACGAGCAACAAATTTCTCTGTCACACTAAAATACTAAAATATATTATATTTCTCATCTCTCTGTGTGACTGGTGGTGTAAGTAGAAGGATAAAATCAGCTGTTCACGTCCTGCGCCTGAGTGGTACACTTCCAGGCATAGGAAATTTTGAAATACTTCTTCCAATCACCTGTTTGAATCTCCCACTCAATTTTCGAAATCAGAAACGGAAGTGCTATTTACTTCACATCCGGAATATTTCAAATACTCGCTCCGAGCTCTGGCCACGAAGAAAGATTTTTTGCGAAGATACATCCCGCGGGATAAGCATCATCAAAGACGCTCGTCTTTGAAGCATCATAATACACCATAATAATAGTGACGTATGCGTACAATCAAGTTAAAGTTCTGAAGGAAAATAGGCTACTACGATGTCTGAAACAAATGAAAGGTAAAGCCTGTTAATTTAGGCCTACTATTAACTTATTAAGGAATTATCATTGTAGCCTAGACCTACTCCTGAATTTTGTATCTTTTTAGTTTATAAAGCTATTTTATAGCAGGTTAACTTAGAAGTATTTCAGGACACTGCTGCTTTTAACTATTATAACAGCCTAGGCCTATGCAAGCCTAGCCTGTAACTGACTCTAACCTACCGATCAGAGTCTTTTCAGTGATAAACATCCATTTGGGTCGTTGCATAAAATTGGAGAAATATTTTAATGAGAAATAAATTAAAGTCGTAGAACTGTAATGGATTAATTTGTGATCAGCTACAGTAGCCTACTGGTAATAGTCTATAGGTAACCGGTAGTGTATCTATTTTCTATTCCATAAATTAAAGTAGTTTTAAATTTTTTTTCTTTCAATTTAGACCTAGGCTATCTCATTTTTAAACTAGGCCTAAATTATCGGATTCAATTTTCTTCACATATGCCTATTTTTTCAGACGGTTTTCGGTAGTTTTTAAACTTACAGGTAAAGCTGAACGGAATTTCGCTCATTTATAGAAATAGAAAACTAATCATAGTGCTACAATATTACTTAGAAATAAAGAGGAAACATTTACCGTTTTTTATAAAGTAATTTTTATTATGAAGTAAATATTTTGTTTAGGCAAATAATGTAGGCTATATTTTTTTTAGCAAACTTTTATAATTTATTTTGAAAATTTATATCACTTTTTTTTACCATTAAAAAAACGATACGAGACCGAGATGAGACCTTCATTTTTCAACTCTAGACATTTCGAAGTCCTCCACTCTTCCTGAGACGAAACGAGACGGCATTACATATATTTTCAATAAAATTCTCACTTCTTCAAGAATAAAAGAAAAAAAATTAAAATGTTTATTCTAATAAGACATGATATGGTTGATGTTTATAATTATATGCAGTGATGCCACCGAGACGAGACAAATTGTCTCTCTTGGTTATGACTGGGCCACGTCACGTCATCAGTACTACCAATGTAGTTTTGATTGGGCCACGTCAGCACTACCAACGTTGTTTTCACTGTCGAACCACGTCAGCACATCATTATTGTTGGCTATATACAAGTGCGCTTTTAGTAGAGAAGGCTTAAACAATGATGTGCGTTTTTTGTACATGTGCGCAAAGTGACGTGTGCGCTTCTGGTATGCCGAAAACACCACTTGTGCGCTTCTTGTATTTTGCCTTATTGTTCACTGAAGTCATTTCTAAGACATGGCGATTTGTTGTACAGAAATATTTTGCACAACTGTTTCGCAAAGGTGCAATATTATTTATTAAAAATATACGCTAAAGAATTTAGCAGTAAAAAAATAGGTCTATGCTAATAAATTTAAATAAAGATAGGAGTTAAAGGTAACCGTAAAAATTAATTAAAAATATAGAATCAGTACTGAAGAAAATAAATAAGTGACTCTTTCCGATTTTCACTAAAGCGATTGAAATATTTGTAACATAATTATCTTATAGATCTCGATTCATTGATCTGCAAATGAATTGGTGACACTATTATTTTTATTAAAATCGTGATAACATATTACTTCCGTATAATAAAAAACTGAGTAACGAAATGCGACAGCTGCGTAGCGTAACATTACTTTCTATTCCAGTTGTAAATACGACTTATCTCTTACATCGCGCAACATTTGACAACACTGGACGGGAAGTTCTCGAGAAATTCTTTTTACGTGGGATTGATTATGAACAAAGAAAAAATCTGGCAATATAATTTTCTACATGTGGGCACATGTATTTCGGCGCTATTTTATAATTAAAATACGCGACAGAAAATACTTGTGAGATAATGTACAGAAATATGTTATGTTGGAGCAATTTCACTGAAGTAAACTTAACGTATATTTCGTATTTATTTACATTTATGCAAAAATTTGTAATAAAGTTTTGATTTCTTTTTTAGATTAGACAATTATAAGACGCATAAAAATATGAAAAAAGAAAAACAAGAAAAAGATGTAAATTTGGAACAAAACCGAAATAGAAATAAGATGAAATCGACGGCGATTCGGCGACCGACATCATAAGGCAATTTTTTTGAAAATGACCCTTATATTTTTACGATAGCTAGAGTTTTTAAATAATAATAATAATATTCACTTTATTTCTCTATATATGAGAAAAAGACAACAACTGGACCATTTGTCACCTGACTTTTCTATGTTACCTGTTCATAACATTAAATCTCTTTGAAACAATAATTATTCAGTCATAAATTAATGTACAAGAAAAAAAAATAGAAATAATAATAAAAAAAAATGTCAAAATATTAGGTGGAAATATTATTTTGTAAAGACTTTATTATACCAGTATAGCGATTACAAGGCTATAATTATATAATTATTTGTGGCGTACCCAAAACCCGATGGCGTAATGCGAACAAATAAATAAATAAATAAAACGATCGTTTTTAGAAAATGAAAATTAAATTGAATTACTTTGATTGCCCGGTGATCAGAAATGTTCACTAATATATTTATTACTTAATCATAAATAACTTTCATGCACAACAAATTATGTACATCTTGTATAAATGTGTATAAGACATGGTAACACGATTGTCGGATCTGCATAGCATTTTAAGATCTCAATGTAATATTGATTTCAGCTTTGTTCTGGAAAAAGAGACTGATTTCAGTCTGGATATGCTGGCTAATGAATTAAGGAATAAAAAAAAAGAAATATTTCAGCGCTTATATTTCTTAGCAAAGTCACATAATTACCACGTCGCTTCGAACAATTAAACTGCTGCTGTAATCTTCGAATAGTACATAACCTTCTACCTTCGATTACTAGGAATCTTCTGACATTTGGTCATCCTAGACAGTCATAAACATGAATCTTGTGTCACCATCTGCATCCAACTTTCCAAGAAGACATTATGGAAATAAGAGATATTATAATAACTGAATTTCTATACAAGAACGATTTATGAGAAAGAAAAATATGCTTCTTACACAAACAACACAAATATCACACGTAAAAAACTGGAAAAAAATCGCGCATTTACATATTATTTTTGTATTGGGAAAGCAAGTTTTTAAAATCGTTGAAACCAACGAATTTGTGGATTTTGGTCACCCCTGATATCTCGTACCTGTTACCACATTATTATGAGTGAACGACGTCTATTCCAAGATGACAGAAAAAATTATGAGGGAAAAAATAAAAATATTTTTTTATAGGGAAGAAAATATATTTTTCTCATACACAACACTATACCTATACACATAAAATATTAAAAAAAAATGCTACGACTACACATTTAGTAAATGTTGTTAGATAGAAGTGACTTGCTATTATTCCTTTTATTTTCTTAAATGGATTGAAAACAAAAAAAGAGAGGATAGAACTGATGCATTGCCTTTTAAAATAGTAACGGTATGCTTATTAATTAGTAATAATAATTATTATTACTCCATTTGTGGAATTTAAACATTCCTCGAGCAAATTTATTTGCTCTGTATCATAAAACAATGCTTTAAATATTGAATTTTGAGAAATACACACTTCGTCACTCCAGTAGTGTTTTTCACTTCGCTTTCACTTTTAAAACCCTTACGAATGTGGTGAAAAACCTTTTCCCCTGAAATAAACTACCTTTATATTATAAATAACGAGTAAGCCTATACTTGATGGCATAAACTCAAAAATAGAAATAAGAAGAAAGAGAAATAATTAACTGAAGGAAATTTTAATATTCTGGTTTGAGCAAAAGTGAATATATATCAGGGAATAGCAAATTGACACAGATACCAGCACAGAATTAATGAAACAAACATAACTGCATATTCTTTCCATCTCCTAAATTCTCATCTACTTTGCATTGTTAACTTTTCAATAATTTATTCTTCTCTAATAAATTTACCACAACAGACTTATATCTATTCAACCTATATATAACAGAAATTAATTAATCTCTGCGATAAACATTTTAAAGATTCAAATCGATATTAACCGACCTTTCACATCAAATTAAAAATTATTTTGTTTCCTGCTGAACATTAATTAATTATATACATATTGTGTCCTATAATATAAAGGAAATTAAAAGACATAGAACGAAACCAAAGGAGAAAATGATCGAGTTTCTTTGATCTTTTTAAAGTGCCAACTCCTTCTCAGAAAACTCATACTCTCTGATAAAATTAATTGAAATAAAGTTAACACAGTTTAATATTCAATTCAAATATTAATATTGAAAATTAAATTAACATATTCTACTAATAACTTCACTTTTAATTTCGAATTCAACTTCAATCAGAAATTAACAGCAGAAATGAGACAGCTCCAACTCCAGCGATCTTCTGGATTTTGGTTACCCCTGACAATAATTCACATCTACAGTTTCAAGCGTTTCAAGAGGACAGCATGGAAATAAGAAAAATATGCTTCTTTCACAAACAACATTGTACACTTATATTACACAGATGATTATTAAAAATTTGATATATATATATATATATATAATATATATAATTATATATATTATTGTTGTGGAATGTAACTCCTCGTATATAGTTATTCAATTTAAAGAGGTTATTAAGAGTTACTTTA
>JAQIWE010004818.1:0-10433 GCA_034698565.1 Campodea plusiochaeta
GTTTGTTTCATATAAGTGGCCAGACCCAAGAAGTATCTTAAACATGAATACGTCACTTAATCTCCGTACGAGCATATATTATTGTTTGTTAAAAGAAATACAATAATTAAAATTGCAATTATTAACTAATGTGAAAATTGCACTTACCAGAAAATATTTCATCTCATTTTCTTTAACATAATCGTGTTTCCTTGAAACAACCGAATAGTTTGAAATACTCCAATTTTTACTGAAATCATGCTGCTGACGAATTGTTCTAGGCGTCAAAATCTTTGGATATGTTTCCAACAGTTGCTGCATTCTAGAGTTAATGGAGTTGTAAAAGCTTTCTAATACACGAGACAAAAAAGTAACAGTAAAAATAGGAAAAGCAGAACAAATAGCACAATAAGCGTAACATATTGATGCATGAATTAGTTTTCCTTTTGCAAACATAATAAATCCATACATTCCAAATAAACATAGCGTTATAAAATAAAGTGCAATGATGTTTCGAAATGCGATGTCAGATATTCTTCTGCTTAATTCTGTATCCTTGCATTTAATTGTTATTTGTTTCTCAAGCCAAACGAATTGAGTAATTAGTTTACAGATGGCGCTGATGTTGAAATTAATGAAGAGATACATGAGAAATCCAAGGTTGCAGGTTGACACAGCATGGACTATCATTACCACGTAGTCAGTACCCTGAAATAATAAAGTTAATTTGAAAGATTTCTCCTAATCAGTATCATGGAAAATACTCAGTCTGAGACTTCATTTCAACTTTTGCCAAGGGGGTCCAAAAACGAACACGAAAGTTTATTATTAACGAACACGAAATTTATTGAGTTATTCAAAATAATACGCCCAACTCTGCACTGATGGAATATTCTTTGTTGGACTACCGATTGGGTCATTCAATATTATCAAATGGATTAAAAATGTACAATTTGTACATGATGATGAAGATCATAGAATTGTAAATTTTTAATTCATCTGATAATATTGAGTGACCCGATGATGAATCGTGCAGATTCGAAATCGGTAGTCCAACAATAAATATTCCATCAGTGAAGAGTTGGGCGTATTATTTTCAATAGTGTATTTACCACTACTTCCATTTTACAACATATTTATTGAGTTTTTATGGAGAAAATCAACTAATTTTATGTTTACTGTTTCAATACATTTTTAAATAGAAAATGCTATATGTTTTTTTATTTTAATTAGAATTTTGCTATATTTGTAGATAATTTCAGTATTTTCAAAAATTTTCCTTATTTTCCTTTTCTTTTTTAATTTCTTTTTTTTAATGTATTTACCCCTGTTTCCATAAATAACGTCTCTCTGCTGTTGAAAATCATAGAATAAATTGGTAAGTATTTCAAAAATAAAAAAATGAGACAGTCTTTATTCGTAATCCATTGACAGTAAAAACCTAAAGTAACTCTAAATCTCTAATGGTCTAACGTATTGCGATGGTATAGGCCTACGTAAATTTTCTTGCCCGCTCTAGTTCACATTTTAATATGTTCGATTAGTGATATGTATAATAGTGATGAAGTTCATAGAATTGTAAATTTTTAATCCACCTGGAAGATAATGTAAGTATTTTATGTTTACATTGTTTAGCTCGATAATTATTTCAACCAATTTTAATTTGTTTGTAGATTGAGTGACTCGGTGATGGATCGTGTGGATTCGAAATCGGTCGTCATCCAATAATAAGTTTCACAGTTGGGAATATTATTCCGTATATACTGTATATGGAGTTGTCAGAGTGCGTTTCGACAGAGCTCGACAAAATACCGTGTGACAACCGCGTCACACTTGACTATATGACCTGGGTTATTACCAATATAAGGATGAATTATTTATAAAGAAATGGGACTAATGATGCATATCGCACCTGTAAAGGAAAAAGGTGCCAAGTACCAAAATGCAAATTATTCAGGAGAGCCAAAAAACTGAAATCAAAATTTATATTAAAGCATTCCTGACCCTAATTCAAGTTGAAATCTGGTATAAATTGGATAAATTATGTATCGTTTCAAGCTTAATTGACAGGGCTGGTCAAAATTTGAATATTTTCAGTTTTACCTATAGGGACAATGAAGAACTCATCCTGGCACTTGGTCTCTTTTTATATGGAGCAAAAGCATTATGTCTTATGTTATTCAAATAATATTTGGGGATATAGGGGATAAGCACAATGAATTTTGGTGCTTGACCCCCTTTTCTACAATTTATTTTGAGAGAAGTGTTCCAAGCACCAATATTGTGGTGCTTGACTCCTTTTCGCTCATTTTATTTAAAAAAATCGCGGCCATTTTCTCATTTTATCTCTGAAATAGTTAGAGTTATGCCCGTCTTTTTTTTCTACAACATGTAGGCATGTCTCAGGACCTCAATGGAAGGGATAAATCAAAATTGATGAAAGTGGCGCTTGGCACCGTTTTCCTCTACAGGAGCGGTATATTGACCTACATTTCAGAAGCAAAATTTATTAAATTGTATGTTTTATACAACGACATAAACTTACCTCATAATTTTTGCTTGTATTTATGACACTATCTTTATGATCATGAATAACACCAAAATGATATAAGCTGGAGTGCAACATGTAGGTAGCGATGAGCACGGAGTACAAAGATTCAGCACTGACACGAACATATTTCAAACGAAAATTTCTCTGGGAGCAATAAAACACATCTTTCACTGGAAAAATCCCGAATAATTTAAATAACACAAAAGCTTTTCTGTAAGAAGAAGCTACATCTAATTGAGTACTTGTGCGCGCACGATAAATATTCTTTTCGGAAGATTTACTTCCAAATTTTTTGAAAAACTTCGCTTTCAATGAGCTGGAGAATTTTTCCATCTTGGTTTGCCAATAATTGAAACGAAAGTGTATTATTAGTTTCACATTAACATAGTAGTCAGTCTTTCAATTTGAGTAAACAGGACGAGAGCACATTTTCATTTTAATACGGCTTGTATTACTAATGTACTGAAGGGAAATTACTGCAATGATGAGATGGAACAAAAATCGATAGATAATTATGCAGTAGGTTAATTCATTTTTTATGAACATGTTACGTTATATAATAGTAATTGCAATATTAAAAAATTGGTTCCAAGATAATACGAATCTGATGGAAATTGAACACAAAGTTTGCTTTAATATGCTTGCCTACTGTATATACCAGAGTGGACAAAAAAAACCCACCGATTCCCAAACCTTGTAACTTTTGAACCGGACGTGATGGTATCAAAATGAAAATAACACCATGTTGTAGATCTGGTAATCAGCTTTACAGTGATGTGTAATATATACATATTTATAATTTTTAAACATTGTTTTCAAAATTTGAATTTTGAAAATTGCCTTAAAATAATCGTTCCCAATGGGTTTTCTATGTAATTTTACCTGAAACCTCCCGTGAAACTCCCAGTACTATATTTTTTAACTGAATACAGTACTTTCCTAATTGATATTTCATATTAAAGCTATTGAAAACTCAATATATAAAGTAAAGATAATGTCATATTAAATTCTGGTAGAATGATGTAAAACACATCCTGAAAACTCAATTTAAGTGATTTTTTTAGAAAGAAATACGTCTTTCAACATTCAAATAAATATAACTTGCTTGTATTTCAAAATGTTAACTAACTAGTCATACTTAATACTGTTCACTTCATGAACTAATTTATCTTATACTGTATTATCAAGTAAAAAAATCTATAAACTCCTTTGAGAAGAAAATATCAAGTTATTGATTTTTTATTCCATAATGGCAAAAAAAGAAATGCAATTATTGTATTTTCCCGTATTCATTTTTAAACGATTTTTTCAAAGCGTGTTTGAAAATTCTAATTTTGAAAGGGATATCGACATTCGATTATCACGTAACATATGCCATTATAAAGCTCACTATCATAACGTTAAAGTGATAGGTCAAACTCAATATCTTATTCTGTTCTAGAATAATAAGAATCCGAAATCGTTTTTTTTCTGACCGCTGTGTATATATATTTTAATATTAATAAGAAACAAACTGACAAAGGATCAAGAATCATTTTATTTTGAATTTTATTTGTTCCATGTCTTTGTACCGCATAATTTTCTTGGAAAACATTATTTTCCTTAAGCTGCAAATATTTTGTGATTTTAATTTATCACCTCAAATTAAATGTTCTTACTTTAGCTAATTTTACTTCTAAAAACAGACAAAACAAGGCTAGAAAATGAAACAAAACGAAGAAATAAAATCCTGCATTTAAGTGCATGAACTCTAACCTAATTTCCGAATTTTCTATAATATCAATATCACGAAGATCTTCTAAAAAGTTTTTGAAATATGAGGTTTTATACATCCTTTGGAAAAGTAATCCACCTTCATTTCCATACAAGATACACCTTTCGAAAGTCTCGCGAAAAGGAAAGTTGAAAGTTGATATTGAATACTGAGTTTCTGATCCTTTTAATAACTTAAGAACGAACTGTTCCTTGAAATATGGTTGAAAATCTTCCTTGATATATTTGAAGGTTATCATTTCTTTTTCTTGCACAAACATACATTTTTTATCTGTTAAAAACTGGCAATTTGTGAATTCACCTTCTACTCCGAAATTAAGTAGAAATGTTGAGAATTTACAAAAAGGTATAGCAGAGCTTCCACATATAGTATCATGTGCTATTCTAATATGTCTATCATAATAAATACGATATTCGGAATGTTTAAGTTCTTCGATTGTATCAGGAATTGATTCTACGTGAGGTACAGTCATATATTGAGTTATTTTACAGTTAATGGCTGTGTACCAAATTATAACCATAAAGCACCACATAGTTAGAATTAATTTTGATCTTTTAACTTCAACTGTATACTGAAGTAACGGTCTTAAAATATACTCAAAAATAATAGTTTTCCTCCACATAATATTAGGATTTTCATATTTTATAATACGAGTAATACAATATACTGTTATCAGAAGCAACAAGAGACAAGATGGTTCCATAATATTTTTATAATAAGAAAAACTATCAATTGTTTTCTTTGGAGGAGCAGTGAATATTGCTAAAACTTCTGTTTCGAAAGGTTTTGACTTATATCGTAAATATCCATTTAGAACATAATGATTACCAGCAAAATGATCTGATCGTGATACCCAAGTAGGGTAAGTTAGAATGGTGAAATACATATCTTCTGGCGTTGGGACATAAGCATGATTTGGAAATTTATAACTAGCATTTAAACAATCGCAGTATTGAGACATTTCACGCCAAGTAAAAAAGATAGTTAAAGATTTGCCATTTAAGTTATTTACTTCCGTGAAGTTATAAATTAAGTCAACATCAGAACTATTGCTTAATAAAGTACCTTTCATTGTCAAACTATTCCGCCCATTATTACAATACCAGCAAATTTCATAAACATCACATTTATCTTCAGGCATAAAACATTCTAAAATAAGAACATATTTTGAGAGTGACACTTCCAGGTCTGATAATGTTTGCTCTCGTAAAAAGTACTCACCATAATCGTTTAGAGTTACAATTAAGAACTTACTTCGGGTTTCAGAACCTCTTAGTAAATTAACGTACATCAGTGGTGCTGTTAAAATCGTGCTTTCATTTAAATGAAGAAAAAATACAACTTCGAACATATCAGATTTCATGTTAACTACTTTCTGTGAAAAAGCAGCTTCTTTTAGAGCTATTTCACTACTTAACTCTTCGGATGGAGACCCCATATTTTGGAAATCTATAACTTTAATTGGGTTTCCAAGGGTATCGTGTAATAGCTTGAGTGATGTAGTGTAATAACTGGGAATTATATAAGGTGATATGAAAAATGTAAATGTTACATTACATTCTTGCTTTGAAAGTTGATTCAGAAGAACTTTAGTGATAAATTCGATTGGATGTTTTTCATCTGTGTCCATCAAAAATGTTAACCCAGTCCATGGAAAAATGAAGAAACAAATTAAAACAGGATATGGTATTAAATTAACCATTTTACAATTTAGAAAAAAGATGGATTAGATTTCATAAATTTCTTCTGCAATAGTGATTTACTAATTTTTTATAGCACATACGAGTAATATGCTTTGGGATTGGAATAAAGTTTATACAGTACCTCTTAAACCGAAGTATAATTTTATAATCAACTAACAAAAAATTCTTTAATTTATGGAACTAATTTTATGCCATCACTCAATCATGCCTCGTCTACTCGATGATTTATGAATAGTTGAAGTTATTGAAATTATTTTTATTTCGAGTCATGTCAGGTTTGTTGTAAGCTTTCTTTTCCATGTCCTTTATATAAATTATAAAATACATGAAAAAATATTACAAAATTCCTCCATTAAGGTAATTTGTTTTAAATTAATTAGGATAATGAAATTTAGAATATACGAAGATGGATCGAAATATTTCCGCTCTTGTTTCATAAATCTGTATGTTGACACAGAACCCGATGAATATTTGGTGTTAGTCACTGCTGCAGAGCTAATTTTGTTTGTTAGCTGAAGCTTTTTGATCTTACCACTTTTTTGAAATTTGTGACATTTTGTGGTACAGAGGAGAGAGAAGAAAGGAAAAAAACAACAGAAATGCAATATTGTGACTTTCTTTCGATTCGGTAAATTTCCGTTTCGTTTCTTCCAGGGTTGCCAACTTATCACGGACTATCTTCTACGGTCTCTTATTTCAAATTTAATCACCAGCCCCTTCTAAAAAAGTACTTTGTCTCTGATTGATCCAATTCTCCATATTATCCATATAAACCAGTCATTGATGCATTGTTTCCTATATCACCTGCTGTTGTGACATCAAAACGTGACTTTACTACTCTTCTGTGGACATTTCTGTTACTAAAAATCGCACAGTATTTATTCTTTATGATTAAATTTGGGATGGACGAGATTCTTTATTTATGGAGCGGTCAGAAATCACAAGATGACAAATCCAGACTTTACAAAGGATGCCTATCGTTAATTTGATTGTTTTCCTTTTCAAAACTCGGCTGTCCATCTGTCATTTGAGAGCATCAGGAGACATTATCAGGTTGAAATGTGATGAGACCTTTTCGGTTAAATGTACGGAGTTTCTCGATCCCTTTTTGGTTGCGAGAAAATGAAGTCACAGTATATTCTACAGGGTGGCCCAATAATTTCACAAAAATTGTGAGATATGAAAATATGATTCTTTCACCTAACAAAAGTTCCATCTTCGCTGTTTCTACAGATATATAATTTTATGCATCTCGATAGTCTAATGCCACCGCTAATGCCAATTTCCGATATCGTTCCACACAAAAAAATTGTAAAACGAATAAAGAAGGAAACAAAGGAAAGAACGGAGATTTCAATATGATCGCTATGTTGATTCATCACAGCATGAAATAGTTTTCACAATTTTGAAAGGGGTTTTTCAATTCCAATTTTGAGAGGATTTACCCTAAACAACAGTTATCAGGTATTTCAATTGAAACTTTTTCTAAAAACAATGAAGGAAATTTGTTAGTTACAGTGTTATTTACCAGCCTTCCTACAATGAAGGAATACCATTAACGACAAGAAACACAACCTACAATATTTTTTTAAATTATTTTATTTTTTATTCTATTCTCATTTTGCAAATTTTATTTCTGGAACGTTATTATAAATTAGGGATGGCGCCATGGCGGTGATGTCATACACCGTATAAAATATACACCAATAGAATGAGCGAAGGCAGAGCATTAATTTTTTAGAATAATCAAGTCTGTAGCCCTAACAGTGCTTTAAATAATTGCCGTTTAAAATCGGTCCAAAACTTTTGAGCCACCCTGTATAATCATCGTTCACTTCCATCCTGCAAATAAATAGTTGTCAACTTCTTTCATCGTCCAAAGCAGCAGTAAACAATACTATGATGAAGGTCTCAATTGTTACAGATTTATTGGGTGCAATAATTTACCACAAGATTCATTGGGTGGAATTTACTAACATCATAATTCGAATTCACATTAAATGTTTTTATTATAGGGCATTCTATTGTAATAACTAAAATAAACTGAATTGCAATTATTTGTATTATTTCTTATTTACAGATTTCGCAAATGTGTACAATCATGTAACTTTGGTGAACTGAGTGTATTATAATACTGTAAAAGTACGAGGTGAGGCACAAATGTAATGAGACTGACTCTATAAAAATCTTCATTATCAATTTTATTGAAAATAGATTTTACCACCTTCAAGGCTATAGTTCTTTGGGAACACACATCCTTTTTTTCTTGCTACCATTCCGGGAAATATTACACTAGCTCTTTAACTGACACTACCTTTCGTACCTAAGTCACAGAATTTGTTATTCTGTAAACAGTTTCAATTTGAAGACATGTTGATTTTTATTTTATTTTTGTAAACGAAAAATAAATTCACATGTATTTTGTTCGGGGATAAGGATGTCCTCTTATTACCGTAATTAAAAACTATTTTGATGCTACAGCTCAAACTGAGGATCATCAAATATAAAAATATCAAAGATCAACAAAAAGTAGAAATGACAGATTCAAAATGGCATTGATATATTCCTGCGTTTATTCTTATATATTGATGTGTTGTTGCTATAGATCACCAAACATGTTTGCTACCACGAAGTTCAAAAGTGAAAATGATATTGCTTCCAGGCAGAAATCGGTGATTATACAACAGGATGATGCACGACAACAATGAACCTTGTTATACAATAATCTCGTAAACGGTGAGTGTTAAGTCTAAAAGACAATTCAGTGGTACCAGGACATCCTTACCACATGATGTGATTCGTATAACTATTTATTGTTTTCAAAGCGAAAAAACTAATGAAATTTTCTTCGAATTAATACTGCCAACTTAATAACAATTTCTGTGATGTATAGATACTGAAGGTATAGTGTCAGTTAAAGACCTGTTTCCTGTAGCATTATTTCCAGAAGTGGTAACAACACCAAAATTGGTGTGTAGCTTCCGAGAGGACAAGCCTTGAAAGTGGTAAGATTCACTTTCAATAACATTGATAATAATAAAGAGTTTTACTGAGTCATTCGCATTACTTTTCTGCCAGACCTCGTATATCCAGTAAAATTTCCGATAAGAATGCACACCTCTCAATATTCAAAGAAATCGATTAGCAATTATCAACGTTTTAAAATTGCTTCACATGGAATAGACGTTTACAGATTCAGCAATCAAGCATTATGTGTTTTAATTTTTTTGTATCCGAATTACACAAATATTAGAGCTGTACTATAAAATGTGTATTAAATTTTTCTCGGATTTCCGTGCTTTTTAATTTAAGGAAAAGTACAAGTATAATTATTACTTGCAGATACATTTTTTTTGTTTGCAATTTCAAAGAACTTTGACATATCTTACTAATATATTTTGATTTAAATAGAACTTATTTATGAGCAGTATATCAAATTAGTCCGAGTTTGGGATATCCAGATTAGAAGTAAAACAGAAACCTTTTCTATTTTTCTTTACAATCTCAATTTCAATTATCTTAATGCTATTTCTTGAAGAAGACAACAGAACGCAATAAAATGAAATGAAAATAAAAAATAAAAGCCTCCATTCAGGTGCATGAACCTTAAGCGAGTTTTGGAATCCTTTAGGATATGATGTATATTACGAAGAAGTGGTAAGAAACTTTTGAAATATGCGGCTTTGTAGTCTTTATCAAAAATTAAATCACCCTCATTCCCATATAAGATACACCTTGATAGAGCCTCAGTGAAAGGAAAATTGTAAGTTAGAATTGGATACTAAGATTCAGACCCTCTCAAAAACTTATAGGAGAATATTTCTTTAAGCACTGATCCAATATCTTGCTCATATTTGTATATTCGCACAGCTTTTTCTTCGACAAATATGCATTTTGCAGTAAGACTGTTAAACCACCCATTTTGGGTTGTACTCTCTGACCCGATATCAAGTAATAATGTTGTAAATTTGCAATAGGGAAGATTGTATCGTTCACATAGCATTTTGTGTTTAATTTTAATTTGTCGCTGGTAATATATCCGATAGCCTGAATTGTTGAATCTTTGAATTGTATCTGGAATATACGATGGACCAGAAGGGTCACTACACTGATCGGCAGTGGGCGATGAAGTATGAAGTATGAAGTGTGAAGTCTGAAGTGTGAAGTGTGAAGTATGAAGTATGAAATCTGAAGTGTGAAGTATGAAGTCTGAAGTGTGTGAAGTATGAAGTATGAAGTCTGAAGTGTGAAGTGTGAAGTGTGAAGTATGAAGTCTGAAGTATGAAGTCTGAAGTGCGAAGAACGTAATTTATTTCAAAATGATAACGACGTAAACGAAGTATTTGGGCGATAATATTGACGCAAACAAAACATATACTAAGTACTGTATGGGCTCAAATGGTGACAAATGGTCAAAATAATAAAG
>JAQIWE010004819.1:0-10433 GCA_034698565.1 Campodea plusiochaeta
CATTGTTTTGCAGTATTATTGTATTATGAGCCATACGAAACTAAACATATTATCTAAATATTAGATATAAATGGTAAGTAAATATTAATGTATTTTTTATGAGATGATTACTAATAATAACTCTCACTAATATTGGGAGATCCACGTACAGTTAGACTATAACTTCCTAATCTTTCTACTAAAATCCCTCCTGTTTCTTCGTAAACTGTTTTCAGTTTATTTTATTTAATGACCATTTCAATAATTACTGCAACACACTTAGAAAAGTGTTTTGTTTCGCCGCAACTTCTACAAAGCCTCTTTTACAAAATGAACAGGTTTCCGTTGTCTGTGAAGTAGATGTACCGGTGACTTATAGAGCCTCCTAGGTTATCTAACTAAAAGGATAAACAACAAGAAAATATTTCCATTCATGGAATAAATATTACTCCCAACGACAGTTTTGTAGATCATGTTAGCTTCTTTTCTCTTGTTCAGTATAGCGTAAATATTATTGAATTAATGACATTTGATTGTTTTTAAATAAATTTCGTTGAATTAAAAAAAAATTGTTTGGACAGCAATTGGACTACAACACAATTGTAAATTACATAAATTAAAAACAATTTATATCTGAGTTTTCACTTACGAAATTATCAAATAACTATCGTAATCTACCTTAGTCAATGGATGCTAATGATAAAATAATTGTAATATTTATTTCCGAATAAATTATAATTATGAATTAATGTTTACGACTCATTTCTACAATATGAGGAAAAGTCTAAAATAAGTAGTTTTATAAGTAGACTATTATTATATAACAAAATAAATTGTTGTATCAAAATAATAATTTGTAAAGCATACTAGTTTTTATGTGGAAACAAAAGCATGAAAATTGCAATGAAGGATTTGTTTTTACACTGTCCATTAATATAATTAGTAGTATACCATAAGGCTTCAATTTTATAATTGACAATGAACAGCTATTCTGATGTTTTAGTCTGATAAACTAATACGCATCCAAATAAGAAGATTGCTGTTTATAATTTTGCTAAATATTATCTTATTGTGAAGATAAATTAATTATGTATCATAAAAATGGAGTGTTAAAAAATATTAAATAAGATACTCCTGTATTGTTCATTATGAATCCATGATGACAATAATTATTTTGTTACGTTATTCAAAGTTAATTTAATGTTTTATTTACTCCGGTGAACGAATTTCAAATTAATAAAGAATATTTATTTCGACACCCTCTTCATTAAAAACTTTATTTCCAATGTTACTATATTAAAGGGGAACGATAGTTCTCAGGAAATAAGACACTGCTATGTCTCATAAATCTACCACAGCTTTGCCTTCAGGTGTTTTATTAGGATCATTTTACTCTCGAGAAAGACGTACGTGTCGGGAGAAACTACAGCACTCAATACATACAGGTATTCACGTAAAAGAAAAAAAATATTTTCAAACCTTCTGCTCTCCAGAAATGAACGTTTTGAGTAAGCTGGATTTGTGGAGAAGGGAGTAAATGACTTAACCCTCTTCTCCTCTTTAAGAAAGGAAATCTTGTGGTGTGCCAACTATTCTTCGGATTACGCTTGTTTTTGTGATTCTTTGTAAAATGTATTTATTGCATCAGGAGAAACATTTAAAGGGTTACCTGCAGATAATGAATATCTCATTTTGTGTAGTTTTCTTCTACCTTACATTTTTTTAATAATATTAAGAAAAGTTTAACATTTTTTGACCCAACGGATAAGAAGATATTTTTATTTATAGACGTTGAAAAAGTTCTACAAGGTAGCACAAATCGAACTGCTTATCTTTTAAAATTAGTCACTGAAAAATACATATCAGAGCATATCTATAAAGAAATAACAAAACTGACTTAACAACAATGCAAATTAATCATTTTATTCTCATAACAGTAGTTGTCTCGTTTTCGGCCACGCTAGCTCCGCTACCTTACAACTTATTTTACCGCATGAATATCTCCAAAACCGGCGATTTTTGGGAGGTAGAAGAAATAATATGCGTTATTTATATCAAGAAGACTAATATTATGTTATAATATCAGAAAAGTCAATTTAGCTGCAGGTAACACTTTAAATGGGAACATAATCATTGCATTGGAAAATTAAGTAATGATTTTATAAATGAAATATTTTAGGACATCTTGGATTTTCTGGATTTATTACAAAGATTAGATTATAGAGAAAGTTGTAAAGAATATTTACTTGTATTCTTGTAACGAATAACGATCAACGCAGCTGGAGTTCAAATCCTTATTGTTCCTATGAAACATGAAGAAGCTCCAGCAAATTTTTCTCTTATTTTCCAGTAATAAATATGAAGACATTAATTTGTGAGGGCAAGTGATTTGTTAATAACATTATATACTTTAAAAGTTAAATATATTTACTGTATCTGTACAACATTTTCTAACTTTTAATTTGAAAGAACGAATATACTATGTAACGAGAGCTTGAATTTATAATTGAAGTACAGAATCCTATAATATTTTCGCTTTTTCATTTAAACTTTTCTCGAGTCTTCCCATTTCCATCAGTTAGTTATTCAAATACTGTAGTAATTGAATCTTTCTTGAATTGAGTAACGTCATTGACCACCATGTAAAGGATAATTCCCAAAGCACCTCTCTAAAGTAGAGCGCATTAATTGAAATATCAATGACCGGGTGGGGGGTGGGTTCTATCCAATGTTTTAACGTGGTGGGGGGTAGAGGTGGTGGGAGTCTGTAAGTTCTGCGTGCACGTGAATTTATATCCGGCCTCCAGCTAAATCATTATGTATGAGGAAGGTAGCCACGATCTGACAGCTTTCCTAGAATATTAATTTCTCTACTGAAATGGGAGTGTGTGAAAACAGTAAGACATCTATCGCTTGATTTATTGACTATGACGGGAGATGAAAATTTCTCAGAGTATTATTTTGAATATGAAAGTGACTGTGGAGTATTGTATTTAAAATGGTTATAAAGTATACACAATGATGTTATAGGGATTTGTGTTACTTGAGGAAGCAATGAAATACCTGTCTGTATTGTTGGAGTACTTTTCTTTTAACTGACGGAATGAAAATTTTTACAATGGAAATATAGTGAATGGTTGTACAGTCTTTGGAAATTCTGGAATGGGATATAATGGGACGGTTCTGTGTTCATATGTTTCTTTCAAGTAAAGGTAGAAAATGAGATATGCGAGTTAAAAAAAAATAATGTTTCAATAATGCTAAATATTTTATTTCTGTTCAAAGCGTCTGTTTTTCAAAATGTTTCAGCTATACGTAAATAATCTTACGCCTATTTCTTTGAAGTTACAAATCCAATCACAGTTTTTTTTCATGTAGTATGTTATGTTGAATATTGAAAAATTCTGGTAGTCAGATGTCTGAGAATTCACTTGGTGCTGTTGGCCGTTGTTGTTTTAAAATGTGACATTAATGCGAACATGTGAACAAACCACCACTTTCAGTTATTAAAATATTACTTCATTTTCCCTCGAAGTTAAATATTTCATGAATGAAAATATTGTAATGTGTAAGAGAAGCCTATATGATGGAAGAGTGAAAATAATGAAAGTGGTTTGTTTTCTCTACATGATGTTTTGATGTTACATATGTACATTAACTATAACTTCACACAAAACTGTACTTTAAAAGGTAATACAGTAAAGTACACTAAATATTGTAGTAGGCCTAAAAAGGTTTGTACTCGCAGCAGTCTCTTGCATTTCCCTTACGAGATGTCCATGGAACATTTTTAAACGTCTATTATGTGCCATTTTTTATAAAAAAAAATCACCTCTTTAGCGTTATATTGTTACATTAATCCTTTAAACTATATATAATATGATTAATGTTAAATTTTGTACGCGGAATTTTTTGTTTGGTCATAGTTGCATTATTTTATTTACCTTTCTGCATGGCCTCTATCATGGATGGTAACGCACAATCACATTATATTATAAACTATACGAATTCGAACAACATTATTTACTCAAGTCACTAATTTTTTTCAGCATGCATGAAAAACGTTGATGTTTCAGCATGCATGAACGTGATGTTTCAGCATGAAAGACGTTGATGTTTTCAGCATGCATAAAAAACGTTGATGTATCATACATATAAACGAGAAGTCTACCTGCGTCTTGGACACTACAGCTGACTTTTGTTGTTATTTTGCTTTCCTAATGCTAGCATTACTGCACTTACTTCGTTAGTGCAGTAACTGGCCTTCTCTAGTCGTAAATGAATCATGTTTAGTCGAGGAAATTGAAATTTCGGAACGTTGTTTATATCACTCGTTTAGCCATGGTTTATACTTAGTTGCTGTGAAACTCTTTCTTTTAACCGAATAATTTGATAAATTGGTTTTGAACATTGGTAAAAAGTTATACTGATTATATATATATATGAAATTTACAACTCAAATTGAAGAAGACTTATATGAATTATTTTAAATTAAATTATTAGAAGCTTGCAAAGGAATGTATTATAAATGAAATAATTTAACTGTCTAACTACTTTGTACTTTTACAGGGGTGCAGAATATTCCTGAAATCCAAAATTTCCCCCAAAAATGTATTAAGTGTTCGGAAATTTCCGTGACTTTTTAACCTAAAATATAACGTAATTCTTGCGATAATATGCACGTTTTTTTTCAGTTCGTTTATGTTCAAATCATTACAATAGTCAATGTCAAAGTTTTGGCAACCTGCTATAGGTAAATAAATAGACAATGAGAGGGCGTAGCCCGAGCTCGAAATTTTTGATTTCTTAGCTACTAAAAGCTTAAATTATAGGCAAATTAAAAAGGAGCACGGTCCTGGATAGACCGATGTCGTGGGTCCGAGTCCCAGCGCTCTGGAGCCGAAATTTTTCTTGTTCTTAATTTATTTTTCCAATGCAAAGTAGTTCGTCAGTTAAATCATTTCATTTATAGAAGACTTACGTGGTCAATTTGAGATATGAATAGTTGAGAGTTATAACTGTTCTGATGTTGTATAAGAGTGGTTTAGCAACATAGTACTACAGTATTGAGTTGTTTTCAGTTTGAAATATTTTGTTATTGGCGCATCTTCTTTCAATGTCTTCATCTGATATTGTACTTGATATGACTGATGAAATTATTAAACTTCTGTGTTATTTTATTTGAATCTAAAAATGTGTTTTCTACATGCTAAGGAGAGAGAATATATGTTTATTTACATACCTTGTTCTCATAATAGTAAGTTGACAGATGCCACGGAATAACAATATCAAATTAATTGCAATAAAATATTTTCAGATTTTTATTTTGGAATATATATGGTTGTGCAGAATGTGAATTGAATCGTTCAGCACACTCACTGCTTTTCTATATGGTCAAACTGTGCATTCAGTTTTATTAAAACGAGTAAATAAAGCCCTGTATAGGCCTATATGAAATTGTGAAATCATTTTATTACGCCGTACTATCGCTTATTGCCACTTCCTCATATCCTGTAAAATAATTGTTGTTAGGAAGTGTATAGTATTATTACTTTTTAATTAAAAATTTTCGTAGTCATGGTGAAGAATTATATGAAAAGGTGGATAGCACCTATTACGTATTCTCTTTGAATGCAAAATGTTTTAAAAACCATGCTTTCAATAAAAAGTTTTGAAAGTAATATTGCATGTTAGTGAGTTGTTTTGTATCCTTTTCCGCGTAATATTACTTTAATATTTCATTTCTATCTCTTTGGTCTTTGGTGCAGAGCAACACAAAACGCGCCCACATAACAAAGGTCTTGAGATGAAATAGTTGTGAAGCAACTCTCCCTTTTCTGTTTAAATGAGCAAAATGGCCGTCTATTGTCTCGTTCCTCTCCCTCTTCTCCCTCTCCTCCTTCATACTATACACTTCTTTAGTCTCAGCAACTTTTGTAATTCCCATTTCGATTAACCCGAGGACCAAGTATTGCAAAAAAAAGCAAAAAAAAAAAAAAGGAAAATTAGAGAGAATCTGAGCTATTTCATAGGTCACTTTTTTGCACATTTTTATAGAATACGTGAGTAGAATATCGGAAATAGATTCCTCTTCCCATATGTTGTTGAATGTTGACAATAAGGTTCGTCCAGCACTGCTCGAGATACTATAGATGTATAATGGTTCTTATTGATTCACATTTTCTCTATACAGTGACTTCATTTTTTATATTGTCTTGAAACGTCATTACAGACAATTTGAAGTTTAAAAAAGTCAGTCTGGAAAATGTGACGTATTTTACTCTTTCTACACTTGAGTGGGGAAGTTGAAAAATTTGGCTTATTACAAGCAACCCGAGGAAGAAAGTAATGACTTAAAAACTTTCTTTTAAAAAAAAGTAGGAGGAAAGTATAGGAAAATGTTTTGTTTTACTTTTTTTCTCAAGGAGAATTGTATTTTTTGTACCATTATGATTGAGCGACAACTGTTGAAATATTGAATATCAATTAAATCTATAGTTTAAAAAAAACTTTGCTGTTAGATATAGGGATTTCTCACATTGATTGCTGAAAGTTTTATCGATAAATAGTTCCTGGTGGATTTATAATTATACTCTTTTGAATCTCTTCCTGTAACTGTTATTATAACTAATGAGAGTATAGTGACTGAAAATTATAAGTAAAGGATTAAGTGTGTTATACTTGAGGAACAATACATGCTTTTAAAAAATATTCTTTGTAATAAAATTTGCCTGGATCTTACATGTTACAGTAATCCTCACAGCAGTTTTTAGTAGACTTAGTTATTGACTAATTGTGTTCTGATTTTTTTTTTTGTGAAAAATGAATCCGAAAAGAATATGAGAATTTAATATGCTCCAAAATCCAAACAAATTATGACATTCCTGTAAATTGTGATTGACTTAGAGGTGAGTAATGGACCCGGGATCACAGAAATTATTCACTGAATTTCACAACAACAACAAAATAGTTTCATAATGCAACGAAACAACTAATGCAGCTACTCTGCTGATTCAGAATACACGTTTAACATGATATTATTCATTCTCAAGACTACCGTTTTGTGAATTTAAAAATATAAGTCCCCTGAGAGTAATAATTGTCTCAGTTGAATACTTGTAAGTATAGATTGCAATGTCATTTCATTCACTTTCGTTTCTCGTAAACATTTTATAGTCTCTGTTCTGCATCTGAGCTACATATTGACTTCAGCAAAGTAACGTTAGTACTATCTTGTTATAATGCTGTTGGTTATAGTGAGTTCGCGCAGTAAATATATACAGTGGTGTCTTTATGCACGAAATTCTGTCAGAAACGTGAAATAAGGAACTAAGAGTTTGACATTGATCAATTAGTGGAATAAATGAAAACACAAAATTTGCAGCCTTCTCTGTATATGTTTTATAATTATTTTTCCTTGGTGTTTTTGGGGTTTTATCTCAATAATAAACAGAAAATATCCGTAAAGAGGCTTCCACACTTATTTATTTGTTTTATAATTATGTTTAAACTACAATATTTTATTCCGAAATCTGCATTTTACTATAACTGTTTATTCTATTCTGCTCTCAAGAGTGAATTATGTACTAATTGTTTTTATTTTGTTTTTAGTTTGGTAAGTTCAAATTATCTTATTTTGTTCAATATTTTAATTTCTGATAATTTGCATTGTAGGGCCTGATGATGCTACTGTGTAGCGAAACTGGTTGCCAATAAATTGTTTATATATACAGAGAAGGCTACAAATTTTGTGTTTTCATCTACTACACTCTGTACTCTCGAAATTATCGTTATCAACAATAACTTACTTTGTACAGCAGGTACTTCTTCCAATCTGGAATGTTTGATAGGAGGATGATCACAGTAACTATAGGCCAGTTTAACAGCACTATCAATAACATAGTATTCGTCGGATGTACAGTCATCAGCTATGCATCTTCCCCGTTTTACGCCTCTAACATCTATATTTGACATGACAACGGACTCTCAATATCTTAGAACAGAACTCTCCAAACGAAAAACGTTTCTATCCAATATATTTCCAACCAGCAAATGAGCAACGAGGTAATGAGTGAGATACTTTACAAGTTTAGGACAATCCACTTTACCCTATGTAAAATTATATGGCACCCTCTTTTAAAAATGGCCGAACTTGATTTCAAGGTTCCTAAATTACCACGAAATTGTCCCTAACCCTGCCCCCTCCCCCCTTTCCGGTCACAGTGGACAAAGGACTATCTGTTACAGAATCGTACAGCAACAAAGAAATAAAAAAAGAAAAAAAAGGAATTTCACTGATGTCAACAACATTGTAAACAAGTATACCCCCACGACTGCTGTCTTTTAAAATACTCTTCTGCCCTTTCTCGTCCTTTATATAAAAGCATTATGTATATTGAAAAAGAAAAGTAAAATCAGTTCAATACCATTATTTTATTACACATAATTATTATTCCTCTGTTTTACGATACATCATAGTGAGTACTTTACTGTGCAATAATATATAAAATCATCAGACTGTAATTTACAAAACTTTTTGTTCCCTATTTTAATTTGCTTACTAATATTAAAACATGTTTTCGATAATATAGGTCTCATTATTGTTATCTGTCTCAATCTAACATAGTTATTTAATATTATTCGTGTGTACTTTCTCGGTGTGTATGTGATACGAAACTTGTCATTTTTTTTTAGAAATTATTTATTATTTCTATTGACTATTTTTGATACTTACCATGATAGTACACAAAGGTGACAATTGAATGACTCGATGACTCCTGGTGGTTATGACATATTTATAATACTGGAACAATGTACAATTCTAGTTACAGGGTGAATATAAAGTCGGTTTACTTTTAACAAAGAGTTTTCTTTAAATAATAAACATTTACATACCGGCACATATTTCTTATGAATGGATTTGTAAGATCATGGTCTTTATTGTAGAAATGAAAAAGTTAAGAAATTTGCACAAACAACAGGCATTTCCATTGTACGATAATATAGCTTCTTCAGACGCTCAAATTCTATGACATTTTAAATGATGAAGTTGGAGAACTGAAAAATCACTGCGAAGAACTTGATTCAAGCATAAAACAATGCTCAATATAAAACAAAAAAACATTTGATATTTTTCGTGCATTTCAATCTTCAAAGTGTTCGCGAAATTTTATATCTAAATGCACATTATTTCATATCATGGATTTACTTTTAGAAAGGAAAATCATCAACCGCAAAAAATTGTTGCCCAAAATGTACTACATGGATTTTTCTGAAATTTTATAGACGTTTAATTCATATTTATTTTCCCAAATTACCAGCTTTATATCTTCGTAAGTGAAAATTTTCCTCAGTTGGAAAATCATCAATACGAGCCCTAAAAGACTTATTTTGTATAGCAGTCATTTTAAACAAAATTTCAGCTTTTTATATTCTTTGATAAACACCCCATATAGTATTGCTATTCCATTAATACCAAATTGCTTATCTCTCGACACCTGGTATCGATATACTTTTGTATCTTTCATTCATTTTTCGTTACTTATAGATGTCCCACCAAAATATTTGAACTTCTGAACATCAGTAAAATCATATAGAAAAATGTATCCTTTAAAGTATCTCGATACTTTTTTTTGAAAAAAGTATCTTTTAAGGTATCACGATACTTTTTTTAGGTATCTTTTAAAAGACACTTTTTTGTGCGACCGCTTCGAGCTCGCAGTACTTTTCACATGACATTTTACTGTAGTACTTTATTTTTATTACTTTACTTTGAGCCCTTCCCTTTGAGTGATTATTAAAATTTCACAGCCCCGTAAATGTTGGAGTTCCGTGAATAAACGTAATATATTAACGTCATCTCAAATTTAATTTACATCTATTTAATAATGACATTATCACAGAATGAAAACAAAATTTTATAATTCTAAAAATCGTTTGTAAGAAGCAACTTTGATTAATTTTATTGTTCTCGTCTGGCAATGTCAAAATTACGAAACATTGGATTTATTGCAGATGTTTGCAACATTGATTCACTTAACTTCAGTATTTATGATTCCAGTTGCAATCATTTTGGAACAATGAGTTTATGTTTTTTTTATATAGGAATGTAATGTACTGAAATTTTTTACCAAATTCTGATTGTATAAGACAGAACAGTCATTTGTTGTAACTTACGAATATTTTAAATTCTTAATTCGATATGAATAAGAAAAAGGAAGACATAAAACATTAAACCAATAAAACACAAAGACCAATTAAACATCTTAAAATATCGTAATTTATGCTCTTATTTACGGTGGCCGAGAATGGTCAATGAAAAAATATTTTTATATAGGGGTATATGCACTGTCTAAGTCCGAAGTCCTTAGTCGTAAGTTTTTTTTTTAAATTCTAGTGAAAATATAATGGCCCCTTACTCAGCAATTGTTTCTGAAATTCAATCAACTTAAAAA
>JAQIWE010004820.1:0-10432 GCA_034698565.1 Campodea plusiochaeta
TTGAGAACAAAATTTTGATTAAATAGTGGCTATTTAGCAACTTCTATATCATTGCCCTTTAAACTGTACTTTTTTTTTATCTTCGCACAATTAAAATGCCATTGAAAAATAAATAAATATATTGCGAGGGCGTAGCCCGAAAGCGAAATTTTTCCGTTTTCCATCAGTGAAAAGTGAGTTTTGAAGGTCAAAAAAGATATTTTGTGTCCATCAGACTGTGTCCGACGGGGGTGCAGGCCGTGTCCGACAGGGGTGCACTTGCACCCCCTAACCCCCCGCTAGCGTCACCCCTGGTTTAAATGAGTTACAATGAAATGAACTCATTGAGTTTATAAAACGTTTGACCTCCTTACAGGTAAATCTATTTTTAAAAATTTGATTTAGTTTTGATAATAATTTTCAATAGATCTTATTTTTATAAAAAGGTTAAACATTTTCGTGATTTTAATCTTTCTGTAATCATTGGAATCATAATATAATTAACTTGTTCCTATCAATCATAAAACTAAGTATAATAATTACTTTTGCTAACTTTATATAACAATCTTCTTTATTTAATATTATGTTAAACATGAAAATCAAAGTTACTGGATTAAGAGAATTTTGAATCCATCAAAGTATAATTAACAAAACCTTAATATGATTGCCTTTACATTTCACATTGTATGTTAAATTCAAAAGTTATAACTAAATATAATACTTACAGACAGTTATTTAAACTATTTCCAGGAAGAAAATAATGCTCATGTAGCTTTCCGAAATAATTATTCAACAGACAGTACTAAATTGTGCTCTTTATTTAGTAAATTTGATTATGACCACAGTTTAAACTATTTTGATGTGACACATATCATTGTACAAATTACCTATTATTTTGACAAATATTAATTTATGTTTTTTGTTATTTTTCAGCGTTATCACTGGACTCCAGAGGCAGCAGTTGCTCGTATGAAACAATGTCGTCCTCACATACTATTACGTTCAAAACAACTGGAAGCATTACAACTTTTCTATTCAAAACATGTTTTAAGCTTACAACAATAACAATATGTCTCTTCTTACCCTATCTATGTAAATATTAATATATTTTTAAGTTATTGATAATGATTCATTATCTGTATGAAGTCTTGCCACAAGTTCCTGTTAAACTGTAAACAAATTATGATATTTAATTCCTGTTGATTTTGACATGTACAAATGATGATCTTGACATGTACAAAATGTTGATTTTGACATGTACAAATGTATGGATTGGACTTCTCAAAGACTGATATTTCATTAGTAAAGAATTAAGTGGAAACTAATGATCTTCAGGCAATACTTTATTTTACATGCAGATAAATATATTCAGACTGATGTTAACTTTATGAAAAATATATTTTTAAGGCATTGGGTAGTGGGTTTTCCAATTTCATATGTGATATAATAAAGTTTCTATTGGAATTAAATTTTAAGGTGATTTTATTTTTGTAGTATTAACCTTTAAAATTAGGTTTATTTTTGAAATGATGACTATTTCAATTTAGTATAATAACTGTAATTGAAAAAGGTCACTATGAATGTGCAGTTGTTCAGTTCACATAGAATTATTTATGAACATATTTACTTTGCTGAGAATTTGCAAGATGTGCATATTTTATAACACTAATTTTTATTCAAATAGCTTTTGCAAACAATTTTTTTTAAATTGTTTGATTTTGGCTTGAAAGTTACCTGATTTAAAATTTTCAAATTAAAAGATTATTTGTACCGTAATATTGCTTATTATAAATAAACGTAAAAATGGCTAAGATAAGTGAAATTCTTTCAAATTTGTTCTTCCTTTAAATATTCCTCTGAAAGAATTTAAGCAAGGTGACAGCAGAAAATAAAATCGTCCTCTCTCAATATTTTTAATAAACTGGGAAACAGAGGGTTTGTGTTATTTCGTAAGTCGTAATGAGAGACCTTACCAAAATTCTGTGTCCGCGCCGTAAGAAAAATTCAGAAGCAAAATACTATTTTTTTATTTTCAAAATCTTCCTCACACTCACAAACTATATACAGTTGAGTTTTATAAGAGTAAACCTACCTATAAACAGTTTTAGAAATATCCACCCGATTTACCTCCAAACTAAAATTCTTGCTCCGTGATTGCTCATGTGTTAGTCTACTTTCAAGCCCTCAGCTTTTCAAAAAGCTCGAGCTACAAAATATATATTTAAATATATATGCTTTGAAATTAAAATAAGCGAATAATATTGATATCTAGCTGATCTATATAGAGAGCTGAAGGAAAGGACTCGAAAGACAGAGAAAATAAGAAATAGTAGCCGATTTTTTATAAAAATGGCAAATTTAATCATGAAAATGAGCAAATTTTAAGCCTGCCCACCTCCAAAATTATTTTCTGGATACGGTACTGACAGGAGCACAAGTGAATATTGTGATATATTGGTATACCATTAAGATAATTTTTTTTTTTAATGAGATTTCATTTTTATTGACTATACTGAAAATTAAACAGCAATGACTTAGGAAAATTATTGAAATTTCTATTATAAGTGATATTACTCTATTTGACACGTTATATTATCTGGCGTAAAATATAACAGTGCTTCTATTGTGTTTATATTTTATTTTTACATTTACTGCTGCTTTCTGAGCGACTATGAATAATAAAACCGTGTAGTATATAGCTAGTGTTATGAAGATGTGATGTAAAGTTTATTAAGAAACATACCACGACATTTTAAATATTGACGAAGAAATCCTCCAATATATTGTAAGTAACTTCAAACAATGAAGTTTACTGTTTATTTACTGAAGTGCTATACTTTTATTTTCCAGAGCGATGTCTCCATATTTGAAATATTTGTTTCTGTTAACACTATTCGTTGCAGTAAACAGTGAAAACATTTTAATTTACATGGGTTATGGACATTACAGTCATAAATCTGGTTTAACATCGTTAGCAGATAATATGGCTTTCAGGGGCCACAAAGTGACGTTTATAACATCGATTCCTGGTCGATCAACTGGCGAATTCAAAGAAATATCACCAAGAAGAATGTCAGATGTAATAATGAAAACATTATACGAATCCAGCGTATTTGAACATCGATTGTCGAATTACATTATGCCAGAATCACTTTGGCCACTTTCAATAGCAGAAACAATGTGTGAAGCGTTTCTCAATAGTCCTGAAGTTATTAGCATAATTCATAAAAGAAGAAAAGTCGATCTGTTAATCATAGACGCTATTGGAAACGAATGTGCATTGGGACTTGCTCAACTCTATAACATTCCATTTATATATTTTCATTCAAGTAGTTTAGCCCCATGGATCGCAACATCTTTAGGACTGCCGAGTATAGTGCCGTACAAAAGTCATTACACGATAAAGAAATTAACGGATGTGACATCGTTTTATAACAGAATTAATTCAATGATAGCGGAAGCCCTTTTCAACATATATCGAGATAAATGGGTGTTTCCTAATGTACAAGATCTCTGGGAGAAAAAGTTTGGTAGGAAGTTTACATCTTTTAAAGAAACTGAGAAAAGTGTGTCTGTAGTTTTTGTAAACAGTCATTATACAGTTGACGTTCCACATCCAACATTACCTATGGTGGTAGAGTTAGCAGGAATTAATTTGAGAGAAAGCTATATCATCGACCAAGTAAGTATAACAGATATAACTAATGATTTGCAGATATTTTCATTATTTATTTTGCTTTGTTATTTATCCATTGAAAATTACATGAAGTAAGATAATTATGCTAACCAATTGGTTTAAATTTTAATTTACTTACTGAAGATGGAATTTTTAGATTTTTTGTAGCTATGATACATCACACGGATTTATTTTGTCCATCGTCTGGCAGTCCAAATCGAACTGTATAATATGCATCACATCTTTAATACAACATTTTAAATTATCTTAATTTGTTCAAATAATCAGTAAACAAACTTTGTACTTGATGTTTATATTTCACTGCCAACTATTGTATAAGTTTTATACCAGTGAAGGATCTTCGCTGAGATATCGACAAATAAAGATTGTGTTTCATTCATGGATTTATCAATCGTAATACAAATATAGTTACTATTTTGTCCTTTGTAAAATTGTAACGCAGCAAACCTGGAATATTCATGTTTAACCCCAAAAATTCAAATTCCCTCCACTGAATTTGTATAAATATTAATATTTTCTAGCATATCCTTGACTTCATCAAAGGTTCAGGCAATCATGGATTTATTTACGTCTCATTTGGAACAGTAAGTCAATCTAACACACTTCCACCAGAATACATTAATATATTTCTTCAAGTATTCAGAAAATTAAGACAAAAAGTATTATGGAAATATGAGGGAAATGTGAAAGATCTCAAAAATCTGCCAAACAATGTTCTTCCTCTCATGTGGTTTCCGCAAGTTGCTCTTTTAGGTAAGTATACAGTAGATTATAATTATTCAAAATCAAAAATTTCTGTGATGAATGTGTTTGTATGCAATTTTTTTTACAATTTAATATGGATTCTATACCAATTTACACTGAAGTGATTACTGATTTCAAACTGTTGTACTTTTTTTTCCATAATTTCAGCCTAAATTTTTAAAACCTTTGGGTTGCTATCTTGGGAAATAATGGTTGTTCGAGTGAAAGTCTGAATTTACTAGCCCTGTAGATTTGTATATAAACAAATCATTCGATACCTGATGGATAATCCGAAACCACAAATTAGGAAACATTCATTACTTTACTTTGAGTCAATTAATTTTTCACACTGGTACTGTGAGTAGAAGAATTTTTATTAAATTTTACTTTATTACTAGGTATTGTTATTTTGGCTATTAATTTACTGAGAGGTTGAAATAAGAAGCGAATTGTGTTTTTTTTTTCTGTTCAACTTTCAATTCCATGGTAGCAGTATAAGGAGTGACAAAAATAAGTATAGCTTTTTGAGTCGACAGCAGAGATCATTCTCATCAAAGATTTTTAGGAATGCCAAAATCTTGAATCATTACGTAATTAAGATTCATTGTACATATTTATAAATAATTCAGTTAAGGTCAACTATATATTTTCGATACCCGGGTATTACACAAACTTATAGAATTTCACATATTTTAACCTCTCCAAGTTTACCTGAAATTTTCTATTGCTTCTCGAATTTCCCAATCAATTAATCTTTCAAACTTTTTTTTTCCAGCAAATGAAGGATGCAAGGCTGTAATTTCAACTCCTGGTAGATTAACCTTTCTTGAATCTGTATATTTTGGTGTTCCAATACTTTCAATTCCACTGTTTGGTGATCAAGATAATCATGCATATGTTATTGAGAAAAATGAAATCGGTGTGAAATTGGAGTTTGAAGATATAACTACGAATTCATTATATACTGCTATTAAAGAAGTTTTGCATCCCAAGTAAGTGGACTATTTTAATTGCATGTATTTACTTTATTATATTCCTTTTAGTTGAGTCTTGTAGTTATTGTATAGTAATATTTTGAAGTATATTAAGGTAATAAGGGGCATTTTCTATAAGCAATATATTTATAACGTTGAGAATTGTAGAAAATTTAGATTGTTGCATTTTCTATTATTACTTTTCTCATTGCTTCAGCTAGTAAAATCATTTATAGGATTTATTTCTTCAGCATTCTAGAAAGATTGGAGTTTGCAATATTACTATTTTTATAACCAATATGTCTAATACTTTGGTGATTAATGAGATGTTTTTAATAAATAAATCATATTTTTAATATTCAATCGTCTGAAACTTTTATTTATTCCTGAAAAACAGTCATTTACAGGCACACTCTGTGTATAATTTTTGATTATGGAATATTGATAATTTTGATATACCCTAATATATGCTCGTACGGAGATTAAGTGACGTATACATGTTTAAGATACTTCTTGCATCTGGCCACTTATAAGAATCAAACTAATTAGCTTCAGGATGTTTCACCTTTATTAATAAAAAGGCTTTATCAATTGTACAATGAAAGTTTGAAAAGATTCACAAAATGCAAGGTGTTTACAAAGGGAAATATTTACATATTTCCCTTTGTAAATATCTTGTATTTTGTGAATCTTTTCAAACTCTTATTTTCCCTTTGTAAACATCTTGTATTTTGTAAATCTTTTCAAACTTTAATTGTACAGTTGATAAAACCTTTTTATTAATAAAGGTGAAACGTCCTGAAGCTAATTAGTTTGTTTCTTATAAGTAGCCAGACCCAAGAAGTATCTTAAACATTCTACCTTATGTTATTGATTAATTCATTAATATGACATAATTTCAACCTCTGTAATTCAACAACATCATTTCTCGGTTAATAGGAAGTCAATTGAGGATACCGCGTATTATTAAACAAGAAAATCTGTCATTTTACTAAAATTTCAAAAGACTACACCGAGGCCTAATTTACATTAGTTCATTTTACAAAGACGTGTTTTACACCTATTTACGCACATTTTCCGCTGCTACCAACGATGTATAAAAAAACTTTTTTTTACGTTTAATCTTCGAAATTATCGTAACATATATTTAATTTGCACGTTTTCTTGTATTTTGGCGTTTACAATTACAACAAATGGGTAAACGTCAGCAAATTCGTAAACGTTTAAACCATAAGAACTCTGATGAGGAATACATCAAACCTCTGAGCTTAATATTCTATTAGCCCATTTCTTGATATTTTATTAATTATTAAGGAAATACTTTACTTTTATCCTGAAAGCCGTACAGTTTCTCACTGTTATATTGCTATTTAAAAAAAATTGAAATTGACTTATAAATTTATCTTGTAACCTAAACATTTCATATCTGAGTCCAAATTGTGACCTTCGGTGATTAAATCATATTATACAAAATTCTTCAAATACAGCCTACTCATAATAATATATTAATTACCATAACTTTCTTTTTTTCCTTTTTTAGGTATGTACTGTGACGTAGCTACCGTCCGAGAGGGTTTTGAAGAAGTGGTGATGTCAGAGTTGAATGAAACACCTGTAGATGAAAGACAAGTCTTCTATTGTATTACAATACCTGCACAAAACACATGGACAAAACAAATATCCTTTTGTAGTTATACTGGTTAAAAAGAAATTTGAGGAACAATTGAAATTAAAGCGTTACTTGTCACAGCTAAATTGACTTTTCTGATATTATAACATAATATTAGACTTCTTGATATAAATAACTCATTATTTTTATTACATTCCAAAAATCACTGGTTGTGGAGATATTCACCTTAGAAAATACAAGAAAATAAGCTGTAAGGTAGCGGGGCAAGCGTGGCTCAAAACAAGAGAACTGTTGATATATATGAATAAAATGATTAATTTGCATTATTTTTAAGTCAGTTTTGTTACTACTTAATAGATACGTGATCTGATATATGTTTTTCAGCGATTAATTTGCATATTTTCGCTAGGCAACGAAATTAGGCAGGTTGATTTGTGCTACCTTGTGGAAAATCTATTGACTATATATAAACAGAAATATCTCTTGATCCGTTGTGTCAAAAAGAGTCCAACTTTTTGTAAAAATTCTTTAAGAATTTAAGGTACAAAAAAATCACAGAAAACCGGAAATTCATTACCTGCAGGTAACCCTTTAAAATATGTCAGTGAAACAAACCTTTATGTGCTTTGGCATGTTTTTTTTTAATCTAGGCTAATTGCACCATGCCATGAAAAAATTTCTGATGGAACACTCAAGTTGTCATTTACTGGAAATTTGTGTTATTCTCAGAGATTTTTATTTTGAATTACCTGTATTATGTTTTCTATTGTCTATCTGAAGTGCTTCATTTTTAACAGGATTCTTCAGCTTTCTCTAAAATCTGAATTATTCTGGAAAATACAATGGAAAATCAGATTTTTAAGTATCAAATTCAAAATTTCTACTATCATCATGTTTTAAAAGCTTATTACCAGTTATTATCAGGAAACAGCCTGGTTAGAATTTCATTTTTTTCATGCACTAGCCATTGAGGCTAGTAAGTTCTGAAATTTACTAGCCGAAAAATAAGTTTACTAGCCAAGCACTTTAATACAACTTGGCTGAATAAAAATAACACAATAGGTCATTCCGTTTGTTTCAGCTGGTCTTCTCATAGAATTGAAAGTTGGTAGTATGTTTTTTTTATCATTTGAATGAACCTATTTTATATTTCATTGATGTAGACCAATAATATTGAATTTAGCAGTCTTTCAATACATCGTAGGAATGCTGATGTGTCAGTGGTGATGTGAACCAATAATTTGAGTTTGGTAGTGATGACACGCCTTTTAAGACTACATCCATTGCCGATGGGCATAATTTTTTTTTACAAATATGTACTATCCCAGTTTCAGTAGCCGAAAATGAAATCTAGTAGTCTGTGGCTACTAGGCTAATAGTGCAAAATTCCAACACTATCAGGAAATATGGAAAATGTGTAGAAGTAACTCATTGGTCGATACCAACAGTGTATTTTATAAATGCTGCTGTAAATACCCTGGAATAATAGGGAAAACAAAAATATTTGACTTGTAGTGTGAAATTTACAATGTGCAATTTCCTTTGAACCTTTTTTACACTTGTAATTTTTAAACAGATGTTGAATTTAAAAAGTTACATGTCACAGTGTACGAAAAAAGGAGAATGTTGTTTGATTATTACTGTCGCGGTTGAAATCAGTAGCTTTTGTTTCAAATGATTAACTCTTTCAGAGTTTTTCAATTGTACGTTAATTTTGAGTTTTGAGTAAAATAAGTTTAAGGAACTCTAGTTTGAGCTTAAATTTCTAAAATACTATTAAAGCAATAAAACTGATTTCACATAAAAATACAATGATTACACATTTTAATTATTATTAACATAATGTAGTAAAAAAAACATCTATTAACATAATGTAGTAAAAAAATCATCTAGGTCTATGAGAGATAGAACTATATCTTATTGAAAACAATGGAAATTTCCAATTCTGATATTTTGATTTTCTATCATCTCTGATACACAAAAGTGTAGACCAATCAATGGTCATCATTTTCCTGAAGAAAGAAGAGCAATATTGGTTCATTTCATTGGTTGATTAACACTTCAAGCCGTATTGCCTTATAAATACGCAAATTTATTCTCTACCTGTAGTGTATTGCCGTACTTATACGCAAATACCAATTCATTTCATAGTCGTTTTGCCGTATATATACGCAAATCATTTTTTCTTTAAATCACTGATTCTGATTGGCTACTGATGGTATCGATCAACTATTTTGACGTTTTTTAACCAATCAGAGACGATCTTTCAAAATACTCCGGTGTTTTGTTGCTTTCTGGAGGCATATTGATAAAAATGAAGTTCTGCTGCTGCAAAGGCATTTAAAAATGGCGGAAACTTGCATTTTGAGGTAGTTTCTTTGAATTTTAATTGTGATCTTTTGGGAAAGAGAAATATTAAAAATAAAACGGCTTGAAGAGTTAATTTTTGTGTCAGAAAACAGTTTAAAAATTTTACTAAATTTTTCATTTCAACTTGTTAGTAAAAGTTGCAATGTTCTACAGATCTAAAATTTTACAATTTAAGATTTAGCCCCAACTGCATGAAGTAACGAGAATTTCACCTGTATATTTCAGAGTCTAAAAGTAAAAGGAATAAGTTTTATAGAGAACTGTACCATCTGTTTTAGTAGGGCTACCACCAATTAATTTTTAAAAGAAATTGAATGGCATGCTATAGTTCATAAAATTGTTATTACACCGTTATTACACAATAAATTAAAGCGTAGGAAGTTAAAAATAGGGGAAAAGAAAAAAATACGGTATCACAGAATTCAAAGGATAAAATATTTAAGATAAACGAATGCTGTCAGGTCACATACAAGATCTTTCTAAAAAGGCAATTTAAACCTACATTGTAACCTAATTTAAGGCAGTTCAGCAATATAATTTGGAAAATGTCAATATTGAGTCTGAGTGCACATAAAAATATCATACTGAACTCTTTTACAGCAAAAATCACTTAAAAACTTAATGAATTTTCAAATTTTCTTATCTTTTAGTAACTTTGCCCTTTTTTAGAATAATTATTATAAAAAAATTGAGAAACCCTTGAAATACTACATTGTCGAAATATAAGATCAAATTATTTTTTAAAAGGCTACGGTACTGACAACTTTTCTTTCAACTAAAATTGGATTTTCTCATTTTATTTATATTATAATTATCAAATTATATAACTAGTTTTGAGATCCGTAACAATATTATTAGACCTAATTTTCAGTGTTGTCATATAAACTCTGACATTTTCCAAATTAAGCATGCAATTGGAACACATTAACTTATTAAATATTATCATGATGATAACCTGGATGATTTTAATTGGAATGAAATTCATCAGTTCAGATTTGAGTCTTTAATCCAGGTGTAGTATATATAATAATATCAACC
>JAQIWE010004821.1:0-10430 GCA_034698565.1 Campodea plusiochaeta
CGTTGTATGGGTTACAACTTCATTCTTCACATTGACACTTACTTATTCAAAGACTACCGAAAATTACTTTATGAGGCCATAGCACAGCGAGAAAAGAAAAGGTCTGCGGAAGAAAACAAACTTGTTTACTCCAAAAACGGTTGTTTTATTGATAGGGTTTTGTATTAGTGAAGTGGGGTTTGTAAAATTGCCAAAAAAATGTATTGGTGAAAGTTGAACTTATGATCTCAGTATTTTAAGTTGGGGTGGCAAGAGAAAATTTAGGGGTGGCGGCTGCCACCCCATGCCACCCTGTAGCGACGCCCCTGCATTTAACACCTAGGCCTACTATCATTGGTCATTTATTTGTGATAATATTGTATGCCTAGCGGCCATTGATTTTAGTTTTTAAACAAGACAAGCATCCATGTGTGACACCTATGAGTAAATGCTACAGCTTCTCTTTTTCATGTGGAAAGTGATCAAGTTCTTTTCAGTTTTTACACAGTTCCGCATGGAAAGTACACATTTCTTTGAGCAAAACGCACTAGACAACTGATTGATTCACAATGTACTACCTTTACATGCTTGTGCTACCTCTAGTATATACGGAGGGTGCATTGTCTCATGTGATAGCCTACTCTTTTCACTTTAAAATTCAAACATGCAGTAAACCCATTTAAAGTTATCACAACAAAACCAAACAGACTTTATTGTACCCAAGCTTTATAAACCTTAATTTTACAATTATTAAATGTTTTTATTATGACAATGAAAATAAATAACATAAATAGGCTACATACACCATACAGTACATAGTACCAGTAACTAAATGAATAATGAGAAAAAATATTAATGCCTCTGGTGACTTTGTGGGCGGGTGTGTTAACCACTACTCTCGATGTATTCAATAAAGGCAAGTAGAAAGAGTTCTCTCAACTGAGTCAAGATGGATCATTCCCACACTGAATTTTCTAAAGGTTTACTTTACAATAATAATAAATAATATTTACAGTGTAACTTGTCTGGCATCAGGAATAATTTACCTATGACCCCTGCAATGATTAAGTGAATTGATCAGAAATTGTGTTGTCTTTCACTTACCTTCAGAGTAAACAGCACTGTAGATTATTACTCTATAACTTTAATACTGGCACTTTAGTAAAATAATTTACCACAACGAAGTGTCCTACATCTCATGATTTTGCTTTCTATTTTGCTAGTAACTGCTGGTAGACTGGTATTCATCACAAATCATTGAAGTGCAATGATAAATGTTCCTGCTCAACCAATGACTGTAAATAAATCTTCTGATGAAGAAAGTGATGAAGAAATAGAAGAATTTAGAATGAAGAAAAGTGTAAATTCATCAGTTGTTTATCATCAACTTACTTTAAATAATGAAGAAGTTGAAGAAGATGAACATGGAAGTGGAGTTTTTATAGACTTGGGAAAAGTAGAAGTTGTTAGAAGGTAAAATATAATGATACTCACTACAGATAAGCTATTTGCAGCCCTGTATTACATTATTTTTCCATAATAATTAATAACTAAAATAAAATAAATCCAAACTAAAGCATATAATATTGTAAAATAAAGAGAGTGCAGTACTGAATAATGAATGTATAGCCCTCTGAAGTGTTTACTGTTTACAAATCATGAAAGTGAAACAATATTGAAATACAATATGTTATCAAAAACCTTCATGATCAAATCAACTTTGAAACAGAAAGAAATATTATCTTCACATACTTCTGTCCAAATTTTAAAGTGTGTTATTGTATATTTTTCTTCGCAAGATTATTTATAATTTCAATAATGTATTATTACAATAAACCAAATTTTAAAATCCTCACAGATTTGAAACCATTTATTTTCAGTTCTTCTTCATAAACACTGAACTAACACAATAACTGTTTCATATTCCAGATCTCCATCAAAAGAATCAGTATTTTGTAGCAGTGGTTTTTGGTATTTGGTAACAATCTTATCAATCATCCTGTTTTCATGTATTTACACAACATTAACATTTACACAAGAATCACCTCATGTTGTTCCAGCAGAGTTAGATGTTCAACATTTACTTTTAGCACAAGTTGATACAAACTATTTAGCAACATATTCAAGGTAGGAATTATTTCAATATTTGTAGCTTTGAAATAGTTGGAGGTTATAGGCAAGAAAATAATTGAAATTGGTATCTTTCATTTTTTGCATTAATCTTATTATGACAATGTCTATCATTTTATTTTTTGATTGGTTGTGAGATACATTTACTTTTTTTTATCAATTCTTCCTTTTACAAAAAGTAAATTAAATAGTACTGTAGTGGCCTATTGTGGTGAAATGTTAGTAAAATATTAAAGTTCTTATCACATTTTTTCATTTTCCTGTTATTATTTCACTTCCTGCATTGAAGTGCAACTGTGTTTTTTCAGCTTTCAAGGGAACTTATAATGGTGTTACCAAGAAGGAAGAAATTGTCTGGTATTTTATAACAAAAAGAAAACAATGAAATTATAATTATAATATTAACAACAAACAACAACAACAGAAAACAATGAAATTTTAATTATAATATTAACATTTTGCCTATAATCTCCATTCCATGTGTTGGTTTTGACACTCTTTGCATGATTTTTCAGCAGTAAATGTGATGGCATTAAAGTTATGTTGTGGTAAATGGGTTTTAAAAAGATAAGTAAAACAACTGCTTTTGTAGTAAAGTGAAATATTTTAAACATAGTCTATGGGAAAGGGTTTTGTAATGTTCAAACCTCCCTCTCTTACAGTAGGGCACAATTGTCATCAACCTGTACAATTTTTTGTTTTAAATGTTAAAAACAAATTGACATTTATTCGAGGCAAAAGGGTTCAATACCTTAAGCCTGATCTCCCATTATAGCATTATAAACTGTCAACTGTGACACATCATACCTTATATATTCTGAGAGTTAAATATAAGCCTATAACTAATTTTGCCAAACAAATTAATACTTTATTTGAAAAACGTGAGCTGAAAAGCTCTTTAAGTGTACAGGCCTATCACGCACACAAATATAAGACCTACTTCTCGTTAGCACATTTTGACTGTTCTAATCCTCTAACAAAAGGGTGGAGAAAAGAACTGCTGTTGTTTACTATTGTATACAGTACTTTCTCCTGTCAAAATTGTCACTTTTCTTAAATACATTTGGGTCTTATCTTCTTGTGGTAGGTATACTTTCTTTATAATATTTGCTAAAATAATCCTTTTGGCCTACTACTATTTATTGATAATGTGATACTTAAATGGCAATGGTGTGGCTGTGAATTTCTGGCAATTACTGCTGTATATTTAGTGTATAGAGAATTTTCAATATTATAATAGCATGAAATGAGTTCTGTTTCACATCACATCGTAATTATGTCTTTTATAGGCCTAATTTCAAAATTAATTTCCACAAGATGATTTCTACAGCAAACTGCATGATAGCAATAGTGGTAAGCATAATGAGAAAATAAAAAGCACCACTAACATGAAAGAAATTCAGTTGTACTAAAATTACTTCTTCCTTCGCATGACAACGGAAACTTTCCTTCCCCCATCTTGAATTCTTATCATTAAACATAAGTTTACCAGTAGAGCTGTACTTTCCTATACTGTAAGAGTAAGTAATACATTTATCAAGGTTCTCGTAATATGGATTCCGATATTGCAGAAGAAAGAAATTAGACATTGCTTCGGATGTTTTGTGAAAACTGTAGGGCATCTCGCAGTAGGCCTCGAACTCAGGTTTTGGGCTTCTTTCGTGTATGTAGTAGACGCAGGAAACTTTAGGGAGTTTTTCCCGTTTTAAGCAAGATCCAGTGTATTCGTGTTTTCGAAAATTGTTCCAAAGTTTTGCCAATATACTTCCATTTTGTATTTTTTTGAGAGAATTCATTAGTTCTTTTACACTGATAGGATATTCTATTTCGTAACCAAATGACAATAATTCTTCTAATGTTTGTGGAACTTTTTCGAAATCAGGTACAGTCATATATTGCGTCACTTTTGCTGAGAAAGCAGTGTATAATATAACAACGACGAAAGACCATAATGTTAAAACTACTTTTACTTTTAAATCATGTTTAACATCTATGCTGTATTGAAGAAGAGGTCTTACAATATACTCAAAGAACATTGTTGATTTGGAACGTAAATTTAAGAAATATTTTAACACCACTGCAAAAACGAAGATAATTAGAATTAACAATACGAGGCAATTAATTTGAATGATGTTTCTGTATTGTTGTGAAACAGCTACAATTGCTTTTGGTTTATCAGCGGTGAAATATAAATATGACGATGAATAATATTTTGTATACATATAAAATGATAACGAATTGAAGTGATTTAATACGGAGTCAGTAGACAGAATCGTTAATTCAGCTGAAGTGGTTTTCAGTGTAGTTGTGAAAGTTGCATTCAGACAGTCAGATATTATCCCAAAATTATTGGTTATTTTATGACCGAATGGTATTTTTCTCCCATTTAAATTTGTAATCCGATTGAAATCATTATAACCAGACCATTCATCAACATTTCCTCTCAATAATGCAGTACTTTCACCACCGTTATTACAATACCAGCATGGAGAATATACATTACAATATGCAGTTTCATTACAGCTCAGAATTGTCAGATATTTTGTGTAAGCTTCCAGATATCGTAGGAGATTAGGAACCTTCCATTTTTCTTTTAAAATCAAAAATAAATTATTTCGAACTCCTACGCCTCGTTGCCAATTGAGGAAACCAAAAGTCTTAAAAATAGTCAAATCAACTTCAAATGCATTGTAAATAATGATATCAGAAAAAGCTGACTTTTCATTGGTGAATGGGTTCTGGTACTTTTTAACATTAAATTCTGTATTATATTCGTATGATTTTCTATCGTTATATATGAGATGAAATATTTTCACAGGATTTCTTGTCGTTTTTTGTATGTACTGAACAGACATTGTGAACCATGTATTTTGTTCCTGCTGCTTGTCAGTGAATGACGATGAAATAAAAGTAAAAGTCTTGTTTTCTACAGAAGATGCGTTGTTTAATATTTTAGTTGTTATGAGATTAAAAAGTTTTTTAAATTGCGATATCGGGAGAACTGCAATTTCTTGGACACTACCTGCTAACACGTTCAGATACAGTATAGTTAAAATCTGAAACCCATTCATGTTATAACCTACAGTTGTTAATACTGTAAAAGTAAAAATAATATATCGGAAACTTGTCAAAATAACTTCACGGTAATGAGTATAACTCAGTTTTATATGAGTAGAACAACACTTTTATCCGTCACTATACTGTAGATCTCAACAAATAATAATACCACAACTCTTATTTTAATGTTACAGTACTGTTATTCTGGCAAACAATATCTGCAATTTAAAGCATATGAATGAATCGGAAATTATCCGCAGATTTTATATATACCATCGCCTATTAATTATTATTAATGAATCTTCCTAAGTGAAACATTGTTATATGGATTGTGAATTGTGTCAGAAATGGAATTATTTGCTCACTCCATTATAATGTTTCAATAGGATAAGGTATCAATAGAGCATCAGCAAAACATGTAGCATTTGAATAGAACAGCAGCAAAACATGTAGCATTTGAATATACTCATTCAGAAAAATAATTATCCAGCAGAATAATATTTCAATGATGATTTTTCTTCCTGTTTCTTTGTAAGTACGCTATAGATAATAATAGGAAAAGGAATTGTTAACTTTTCATTTATTAAATAAACAGGAAGTAATCAATTTGACAAGGATTGTTTATGAATTTCAAAATGTTTACTTTTTTAAATAATTGTGTACGAAAACATTAATTCAGATAATTGTGATATTTAACAATTACTCATTAGAAAATTTACACCAACATCAAAAGTGGAGTTTAATTCAATTGAAATAGACAATACAATGAAAACTCGAGACTTATACTAAGCAGAGAACATTAAAATATGAAACCCTATGAGAATAGAAATTACTTTTATTACAGATATTATTAAGTGTAAGGATGTTTTAAATTATTCAGTTGCGCATTATTAGTGATAGTTAAAATACTTTTTGACTTTTCTATTGATAAACAATTTTATTTCAGATTACAGAATAAATTTTAAGTCTTCTGTTTTTTAAATGAATTGCATCAAATTGGTCTAATTTTAACACTGTACAGATGAATTTATAGAGATTCATTGTAATATATGAATATGAAGAAAAGAAAATATAATTGGTTTACTGCAATATACTTAGGCGATTTTGTTAGACGTGATTAGTTACTGTAATACATAATGCTCTTAATTTAATTTTTATACCAAAAAGTGATGCTTAATAAGATTTTGATTGATCGATTTTTAATTATTATAAAATATCCCCTTTCCCTCTTCAATAAGAATAGTATAGATTATAATACGTTGTACTATACTCATTAAAAAATAAATCTCCCATAAGAAAAAATATAATGGAATTTTTAAAGTCGCTTTTGTCAGGAGAATGGATAGTCGACATTTAATTTTAAGTGCCTTTATTTTCTATATATAAATATGTACTAGACTATTTAGATCCTTATAGTTTATTCGAATATATCAATATAATGACTGATATAACGATATTTCAACTATAAGGCACCTATTGTTCCGTAAATGTAAAAGAATACGGATTGACAATACCATATAATATAGAAGAAGATACGCATTCTGTGAAGTAATTGAAAAATCTAATCTAGAAATATTTTATCGTAATTCATTTGATATTGTTATTCTGTGACATCTGTCAATTTACTATGTATGAAAACAGAGTAGACTATGTAAATAAATATATATATATATAATTAAGTTGCACGTTAGGAAATATTTCTTTATCTTATAATTTTGAGTACTCGGGATGCTGTTACAATAGCCTAAATGTGCACTAGAAATTTACAAATGGGCGTAAATGTGTATAATAATTATTTTGTATCCTGCGAGTGTAGCTAACCGTTGTGCCTCAATTGATAAGCTCTTGTACAGAATTACAGGAGCGTCAAAACATTGCTTGGGAGATATATAGACTAAACACTCGATAATTTTGCATGTTGACAAATTGTCATTCTAACCACGTATTTTTCTTTTATTAAATATGAATAAGATACGGTTTCCGTCGTCTTAAATTGGTTCAATGGGTTATTAAGTCGAAACAAGAACTGATTACTTGGTTACAGAAAATTTAAGACGTTGGGAATCGTATACTGTCCGGTATCTCATACAGCACCAGCGGTGTTGCTCTTTGGTCACAGATGGTATATCTTATCCCACGAAGAGTCGTTCTTCTACAGAACCATTATTATTATTCTATTTCGCGTAACTTAAAAGAACAATGTACAGTTTTACCATTTGATAAATAAATATCCCGATATAATTTATTTATCTCCTCGTCTAGTATCGCACTTTACGTCCATTACGTAATTTCGATTTTCACGAGTGGCTTGAAGTTTTATTGTTTATTGATTGATTACGTTTCGTGTTAATGTGTAATCAATTTAAACTTTGCAGTTCATTCTATACGAGAAACCTGAAATTTTGATTAATCGCATTTTTATATGATGCATGATAGACATGAAAATTAATATTTCAAATGCTTCCAGAAGCCGTACTTCGTTTTGGAAGAAACAAAAGCAGATGTTTATTTCATGGTTTGAAACCATATGCAAGCATTTGGTACAATATTTTAATGCGAGAAATACACGTTACAAACACAATAACAGAACTTTTTTTAACTTTTCTTTTTTGTGTGTATTATGTAATAATTGAATATGAATATTAATACAGTAAACCTATTTATTATCACAGTGATAATTATTTCTTTAACAGTCGTACGTCACTGTCAGTATAGTACCAATCTTTTTTATTGACAGAAGAAATTCGCACATTTCTCTTTTCAAAAAGACACTTCCTGGTTCATCATTTAAATAACCGAAACCTTTGTTGTGTTACCATCTTCAAATGAAAGGAAAACTAATTTGATTATCTCTGCGTGTCTTCTTACCTATTGAAAAAAACAAATGTACTTTTTATAATATTCTTGTTATGGAAATTTTGTAACAATTATCTCCCTGTATAGCTTCTGCGCGCTCTATAATGTAATAGAGGAAGAAGGTTAGAAAAAAGCACAAGAGAGTGGAACAGATGCAGTAGTATATCGTGTGTGGGTCATTCTGAACAGGTGGTTCAAAAGAAGTGCGTTCCGTCACACTTCACAATTTATTTTACGGATATAATATCGATTTATTGTCACTTATAGTATTTTGAATTTGTTTAGAGAACTTTTCGTAATTTATCATCGTATTTAGGTTACGATTGATTTTGTATTTATAACAGAAGCTGAAGTGTTTTGTAATTAACCTTTGGTGAACGATATGAGTTTTCCCGGGAGAACACAATTTGCATTTCAAAAGGTTTTTGTGCGAGATAAACTCTATAGTTGACCGATGCGTGCTGTTATATTACTATGTTTATTATTATATCCGTGATGAATTGTGAACTGTGATAGGCATTTTGTCAATATACTTGTGTTGTATTTTTTATTCTATGATTGAACAGTGCGTACATAATATTCCAATAATCGATATTTGTTGTTTCATTCTAAATTTTAAAGGTTATACGGTGTTATTGAAATAGTTATAATTTTATTCCTTCGGCATTATTGTTAGTATATTTAAAAAATATGACCAAGACTTTGACAGTATTAAAATTGAGTACAACTTTATCGAAAAGAACAGAACTACTTTAAAGATTAAAGTGAAGTAAAGTACATTGTGGTATTTAATTGATCAATCATTTAAAAATGCATCGTATGCTAAGTGCCCAACCCGATGGTGGTCGTGAACTTTTCAACCCGATGGGTATGGTACCCAGAAACCTCACTGTTTCCTCAGTACTTGCAGCTTTCCTCGTTGGAGTCATTCTAGGTATGGATACTTTACGTACAACAATAATCAGATAATAAAATTATTTCAGTAGTTTTGTATATATTTTTCCACCAACCATTATGCTGATACAAATCACAAATACTGTAATACTAGAATTTTCCATTGTTCTATACATACATTAGAGTTCTCTTTTTAGCAGTAATTACTGAAGAATAGTTGTAACAGGAGACGTTTGTTAACCAGTCTATTATACATAGGGATTCATGTCAGTAACAGAATACGGAAAGTCTTTAAAACAGTATTTTTTGTACGAGGCTTTTTATAATCCTTACCTGCTTTACTCTAACATTTGACATTTACAACAGATAAGCAGATACTATATATTTAGTATCTAGGAAAAGTAGAAAAAAAATCAGTTGTCAGTCTAAGAAGATAATAATTATTTTACAAAATCGGTAAGAGTGTCAAAGCTATAGGGCCTAGCTCACATGTCACATTCTTTACATATACTGTAATATTAATTATTTTATATTTTGAAAACGTAGGGTACTGTATATGTTGTTAATAATATTATTGTGAAAGCAATAATGTGTCAGTTTGATGGATTAAACCTATAATAAAGAAGCAAGCAATCATATGAAACATCTTAATTCATAATTTATTCCAACCAGAAAAAAAAATCTCCGTGTTGTACAGGATATATTTTAAAAAAGTTCTGAACTTGAAGGAAACAAATTGTGAACCAAATAATGTCTCAGAGGAACAGCATTCTTCTTAAAACAATTTTGTTTTTCTAGGAATTCTTGAAGTTAAAAACTCTGACAAGCAAAAGTTCACGAGCTGTTTTTTTACAGGGAAAATGTTTGGAATAGTTGATGATAATAATAATTAATTTAAAAAAATTTAAGTGTTTCACTACGTAACATTTTTGCCATTCTTCCTGTATTATTTTTACCCGACAGCACGTGCTTCGAAATACCTAATCAATTCGATTATACTAAATACTAAAAGTTTTCGGTGTCAACTATAGTCAACATTGGTATCAAGATATTCTACAATATTATGACATGTGAAAATATTAACGAAAGGAGAACTGCAGCGGAAACTATACTACCATTTGTATAGTGCTCGATTGTTCTTAAAACATAATAATAGGCTTATCTTCTTTTATTTTTGTCTGCATATTCTTTGACATAACTGAAATTTTTGTTTTGAAATTTACTTCATTTCGCGTTCCGTATTAAGTCAAATTGTTTCTATTAAGATTAGGCTACAAAAACATATTTTTTAGTATTTATAATTTGAATGTAAAATAAAGTATTTTAAGAACATTTCCTTAAGTTCAAATACTTCAATATAATGTATAACATTTCCTTCTTGTTTCGTAATTCATATAAATCGTAAGTGTATAGTATTGTATCCTTTAAAGAGTTACCTGCAGATAATGAAGTTCTCGTTTTCTGTAATTTTCTTATACCGGACATTATTAAATAAATATTAAAAAAAGTTTTAC
>JAQIWE010004822.1:0-10429 GCA_034698565.1 Campodea plusiochaeta
ATAAAATATTTTCAAATTTGTGTTTTTGTATATATATGGTTGTGCAGAATGTGGATGGAATCCTTCAGCACGCTCATATTGGTTTCAGTTTAAATCTTGTGACAGAGATAACCATATAGCTGCTGGTTTTGGATTTTAAACTGCTTCTATTCAAGTAAATTCAGCAAATTCCCCTTATACATTTAGATGATATTTTAATTTATAATTATATTTTAGTTTTAGTAAAGCACTGCTGAGAAGTTGTAAATAAAATTGAGTCAAATAAAATCACAGAAAAATTAACGAACGTTATTCTAACGAGTAACAACTAAAATATTATATGTATACAGATTTAGTGTAATGGCTGCAGGTACTTTCTGCAACTTTTAGAGAGAATGCTTTGAGAAAACGAAGAAAAAGATAATAAAAACATAATTCAAATAACATATAAAAAATTAGCATCGCCATGCATAACGGAAAAATCTAATATTCGAATCCGGCTGATAAGAAAAGCTTCTGTTTATTCCGAAAAACCCAAATCCTTATGATCATATTGTTATTACATTTACTTCAGTTTATAATTACTTTCTTTCTCTTATTGATTTACATTAATTCAACACCTGTATAGTTATTGTCACAGCATGTACCATTGTTTTCTTTGCAGAACCTTCTTTTTGAATGTGCGAGAACTTTCTAACCATAATATTTCTTTCTTTTCTTTTTTCATTTTATTTGAAGTGGTTGTAATAACAAATGTCCTAACTGCTACTTCTTAATAACCAAATAATAATATAAACATTCCATTCAATTTTCCGGAAACCATTTCTAGTAGTTGATTCAGGCGGTAGTTTTTCTGTTATCCTTTGGATGAACGCTGCTTTGGATGTCCTTGTTTGTTTAACGTATTACAACTTCCATCTGTTTTGAGATAAAACATTCTCTTTTTATTTTTCTGTTTATTTGTGTCATTTTGTGATGCCTTCAAAAATATGACAGGACAAATCTGTGTACCTGGGCGGATAAGTGCTTTGTGTTGCTACACTATATGAACTGAAAAGGAAAGAATTTTTCAAGAGAACTTGAAATTCAATTATCAATTTACAAAGGTGTTTATTTGTATATTTAGGATTACTTGCTCCTGCAAAATTAATTAGTTTGTTTTCTATTTACATTTTTGTGAAGATTATGGAATTCCGATAACATGCAAAATTCTCTTCATATTTTTCATGGTATAAAAATATTTCTTAACACTTTTTTAATAATTAATTTCTAGTTAAAATGTTTGTTAATTGCAACTTTTTTCATGGCTTAAGGATTTAAAAACCGTTACAAGGCTAATGAGAATTTATTAATTTTCTTATAAGAACATGAAGGTTCTGAAGTAGATGGTGAAGAATTTATTAAAATATGATTCTATATTTTGTATCTCTGCATAATATAGGCATACAAAAAGTAACTTCTATTAATAATTTAATGTAGACCATTCTCCTATTATTGTGACCTGATAATACTTATTTAATTACTATAACTAATTAACTACTGTAACTTCTGTAGTAGTAAATTATTAAAATCAAACTTACTAATACAAATTGAAATAATCAGTAAGATAGTTGTGATTTTCAAGTCAACTATTCCAGAGATCATTTCTAAATGTGACTGTATGAAAATTATGATACATAAAACTGAGTGACTCAAAGCTCCATAAAGTATGTGGGCAATTTCATCTCAAATAACAATTTCAACCGAATACGAATGACTTGTTTTCTATGCTTTGAACCCTCCGAAACCATAATAATTTATAGAAGCACCAATATAATCATAAACATTTTATAGTAAAAGCGACGCCCTTAAATAGAAAGCGTATTATATTTTTGATTCTCACAACCCAATATCGCGTCCGTCCATATATATCGACGCTGTAAAATGAAAAGCTGTGAAAATATGATCTAGCAAATCCGTTAGCCATAAATTGAGACGTTAAGTTGTTGAATATAAAAGGAGTGCAATGGATCGTTTGTCAGGACTCACGAGGGTCGGTTTGTTGATTTTCGAGGGAATAGAAATTGCGTGCTCTGTAGCAGCCACCGAGTTCTTTTAGTACACGCGTCTCTTTCTCTTCAACCATTCACGATGGAGAGAGAGGGGGGAGGGGGAGGAAGGGGAGAAAAGAAATCCAAATTAATTTCGGTAGCTTATCCTTCACGAGAGCTGATAATACAATCATCTGCCCTCTGACTTCTTTTCCGAGAGGAGGGATTGAACAAACTTTTATTCTGTGACTTGGAGCATATGTAATATCCCAATGAATTTTTTATTCGCTAATTACAGATTTATTGACGTTGGTCTCGAGATTAATCAACCCTGGCTTTCTCTTCTCCTTTTGGTGGTGGGTGTGGGGGCCCTGGACCCACTGGGATGACAGCATATCATCTTAAGTCATCACCCTATGCTGTTAATGTGAATGGGTTAGGATTAACAGCAATGCCTGCCTCAGCTGTAGATGCCTTGCATTCGTCTATGGGATACCCTCCAGGTATTTGGAAATGTAAAAGAGTGTTTTATTATTATGTAATATTAGTGTTATTATTTTTTTCGTAAAAGTAGCATTTTTATTCTTGTTGTATATTTTGGAATTCTGTGTGATATATTGCAGAGCAAGGTAGTATTTAAATATTTTAATGAGTATTTATCTATATATAATAAAAAGTTCTTTTACAAAAAATAAACAATTGATTTTAATTCCCGTTTAAAATAAAAATCAGGACTTATACCCACTAACTGACTAATAAAAGATTGAAACTATATTTAGTAACTAAAACAGCATTTAGATATTTCAACTTTTCAAGTCATTCATGTTTCATCTTTCACTTATTTATATATAAACTTGTTGCTCTGTGAAAAAATATAGAGAAACAGTAAATAATACATTCTGATAGTAGGGATAGAACATTTTAGTACCCAGTATCATCTGGGAAAGGCTGAAGCAGTCCAGTCTATACATTTTCTTATTTTCTACTGACGACTAACGACTGGATAAGAAGTGCTGCAGTATAGGTAACACATAAGATGCCAAAAAAAGAAATTGCATGAAATGTTTCGATGAAATTTTATACATAGGTATTTTTTTAACCGAGTGCATTTTTCAGTGAGTGTTCAATTTGTAGACTATACATTTTTAAACAGATTCCTAGATTACAGGAAAGTCAAATTTTTCGCAATATTTTAAATAAACAGGTGAATTAAATAGATTAAATATGAGACGAATCTATTCACTCCTTGTAGTTATAATGTAATCTACTGGGTTTAAGTTAAACGTGTAGTTTTTTTCAGCGGAAGGTCCCGTTTTCCCATACACATGTCCCGTTTCACTTTCTTTGTTCTCTATTGTACTCGTGTTCTCAAGGGACATTTAATCTGTGTTGAAAAACGGGACCTCCTGCTCGAAAATAATGGATTTGTAATCTTGAGGAATATAAGAATTGGAAACTTTATATCCTGCAAGCTTATGCAGCCATGCCACGCAGGCTACGTATAAGTATTTGAACTTCATAACCACATCCGATAATGACAAAGTTTTGTTTCAGGCAAAATTATAATTATTTTCTCTTTCGAATTGTATTTTTGAAAACAAAAATTCAAACCATAAAAGCACTTTACGGCAGAAAACATTCATTACACATTCTTAATATTAAAGTGAAGTAACGAAACCAGAAAACCGTATAGACGAACTTTCTTTCACGCTAAAAACATCCCTTTTTACTCAAAACAAATAACCAAAAAACTTGTGAAAGCTCTGCATGGAGGATTTTCTCGGAAACAATATACAGCATTTGTTTGCTACCATAAATTTAAAAGTTTGTCTCTATATCCAAACTCTAACCCCACTGCGTCTATGAAGGAAATCTCCCCCTCTCGCTCGCTAGTTCTATACACCCCTTCGTCCATAGGATAGTGTATGTAGCTGTCTGAGAGCAAGACCATGTCACCAATGGAATCACGAAAGGGGATTAAGGGGACAACAACTCCTCCCCTCCCCCTTTTCCTTCCCCCCATACTATATGCGAGAAGTTATCTTTTGTGTCTCCAGCATTCGAGAAAAAAATTGAGAGAAAGTCCGCTTGCCTAATACCGAAGGGATCGAAGGGAGGCTGCAACAGCATCACAAAAATTTTTTGTGTTTTGTTATATTGTATATATGCTGTGGCAGGGAGCATAGAAAGGGGGGTTGGGGGGGGGTTAGAGGGGGTGAGGAGTGACAGAGGCGGGAGAGAGGATATCATTCGGATACACTCTCGTTTGTTTGAGGTAATTATCCGGTTTCGAATGGTTAGCCTTGGATCGTATCTATAGTTAGGTTGAAAAATGCGAAAATGACAAGTTTTTGCGTGTATTCGTAGTACAATGTCTTCATTTATATTGAACTTCAGAGGCAGAGAAGAGTAAAAAGATTTTTTTTTGTTGTCTTTATCTAAATACATTCCTAATCATTTTCTTATACATGTCACTCTTACTTTGTTTTATTTTCACCCACTTTCGTGATTTCAAACTCGAAACATTTTTTAACCCATCATTTTTTTTAAATACATGAAACTGATGAAACACAATGCAGGAAAAAAATAACAGATATATAATTATACTCTCATTCGTAATTTGAACATCGCGACAAATAGTTCACATCAGTGTTTTTAAAGCTGATATATTTTATTATCATGATCTATACCTAAAGGTCCATTATTTTTCAGCGGGAAGTTTCGATTTCCAACACCGATTAAGGATCCCTTGAGAATCGATTACAATAGCGAACAAAGAAAGTGAAACGGGACTTGTGTGTTGGAAAATGGGACGTCATGCTGAAAAATATTACAGGTTTAAAGGCTTTAAACTGATGTTTTGAATAAATAGTAATGAGAATATAGCTTATGAAAATCAAATATAGTTTTAATAAATCTACAATATAATTGGAAATTATTAATTTCATTGTCATTTGTCCAAACTCAAGATTACAATCCCGAATCCTTGGAAAGAAAAAAAGGACGAATGCATTAATGAATATTTTATGAGCAGCATTCACGAAAAATCACCAGAAATGAATGACAGTAATCTAATTAATAAGTTATAATAATGCCCTTGTGAAAGTCTTGAATAACACAATAACCTAAGACAACGTTATCTCAACTTCCATTCTCTTTTGAACATATATAGGGAGTGGACGGGCACACGCTTTCAGTATCAAATATACTGCGTTTTTTAGTATTCCCTTTTTCCATTCACAATTGATTCGACTGCATAGATTGACAAGACAGTCTTTCCCTTTTATAAAGATTACTAAGGATTCTTTTTGTTCCTTTGTTCCATAGACAAAAGATAATAATATTAATATTTCACAAAGTACTCCTTAAAAACTAATCAAGTAAAAAGAAACCTGAACAATTCTAAATAATTCTATAACATGTCATTATTTTTTACGTAGCCTACCTACTGGCCAATTCAGGATACGGTAGGTTATTTGTATTATTGTAATAGTCCAATATATGTTTTTTAAGAAATCAAAATATAATGATTATTTCTCCATAAAATGTAATACGTTTTGTTCTTGTTTTTCAGGGACAAATCCAAGAAAACAACGACGAGAAAGGACAACTTTCACAAGAGCTCAGTTAGACATTTTGGAATCACTTTTTGGCAAAACAAGATATCCAGATATCTTTATGAGAGAAGAAGTAGCTCTCAAAATAAACCTTCCAGAATCCAGAGTTCAGGTAATGAAATAATATTCACAAATAATCAAGTCAAAAGTTTAAGATATTTATTCGAAGCAAAAATTTACAGATTTTCACAATCTTTGGTACATTCAGAGTTTTGACTAAGTATACGTTTCATATAATAATTTCGCGTAAGTAACACAATGCAACTTATTACACAATCACAAAGAAAATATCGGAATTATATAGTTGTTTTATGCACTGTTCTCCCTATTATATATGTGAAGCTTAGATAAGCTAATAAGTTGTGAGAAGTTTATATTAATCATGTTTTCTTTACTGTTGATTCTAAATAGTGCTCCTACGATATCGATATATCGTATCGACACCCAAATATCGATATCGACATTTCAAATATTGTTATCGAAAAGTCAAATATCGTATCGAATATCGAGTCGATATATCGATATCGACGATATTCTTATCGTATCGATAGGAACACTAATTCTAAAGATAAAGCAATTTATCTCGTAATATTGAAGGATTAAATATTTTTAACCAGAATTTCAAAATAATGTTGTATATCAGTAATCAGTTATTTTAAAATTTTGAAAATAACAAATCAGTGTTGTTAATAATGCAGGAGAATAATTAAAAAAACATAATTCTTCTTACAAACTGTGAAAATATCACACATAAGCTTTACTTCTAGACGAAAACTAAAAATAATAAACTCAGATTGGCTTGCACTTCTGATACTGTCATAAGATACAATATCTACTACTGTTACATCGATACCTTCGTTATATGATTCTACATTGATACCCTTTCATTGATACCTGTATTGGATTATCTTGAGTGACTGTAACATCTGCCGCTACTACCCTATTATAAGACTTTCAACAATCACATCTTTCATTGTATATTTTTATTTTATAAAGACATCATGCTCTATTGATACCCTAACCTTTCAACTTATTATTTGAGGGATCATAATAACGACAAAGAAATATAAGCTTTCAAAAAAGGCATTTTCTGTTGCATTTAGTAATTAATACATTTTGCAGACGAGTGCTGGATTGATGTGTGGATGTTCAAAGAGTTTTTGAAATTGCCATGAATAAAATATATACGTTTTTGATGTAATTTTAGTGTAACTAAGTAATTATTGTTAGTAAGGACGAGAGCACAATGAGATCATGGAACCTGCCAACTCAAAAGCATGAAACATAATCTCCAGGAGTATTCTAAGAAGCAATGAATAATTCGAAAAGAAAAGGGCTGGACGGTTCGAAATATCAATAAAATCTAAGTATTTCCTTGGTTTTGTGATAATTATATAAATGTTATTTACAAACCGTCCAATGTTTTTGGAGTTTGGCCAGAATCATGACGATAATCCACTTAATTATTTCAAATTTTCTTCTACTTTTAAATGTTCATTTCTAAATTCTCACGCTTCTTTCATTCATTCACGAACAAGAAGTGGACCGAAAGGAAACTCATAAACATAATTTTGTGGAAATTCCACAAATTTCGTAAAAGTCCTTCCAGAACTACGTGAACAAACAAGGATTGTTGTGAAGCGTGCAGGAAACAAAAAAAGTTTGTATTGGGAAAGTGGTGTGGTTAGGGGGATGACCGTGGGGGTTGGGGTGGGGTATAATTGTGATTGTTCACTCTGTTGTATTATTTCATTCTTGGTCTTCTCTTTGTGAAAAGTAAGGTTTTTGGGAGTGTCGGTGTCATCATCAGCATCCATTCAATTGCACGGTGATGTACTTTATGCCTAGTCATGATTCTTCCATTCACAACAAAATTCATATGGAGACATTCAGGCAGAGAAATAAAGTCCAACGGAATTTAACTTATATGAAATAGCTACTTTTCAGTGTTTAATTACCTTGTACGTTACGATAAATGTATATTAATGAGACGGTTTAATTTTTTTTATGATAATGTTGATAAAAATATATGTGCAATCATATTAGAGTTTTAATTTTTCTTGTGTGTGTCAGTTCTGTTATTCTAAATATCTTGATATATAAAATAGGTGACTGAGCATATTTTTGCTCCCAATATAAGAGAATGGTAGTTTTCGTTTCTTTTTTCTTGCCAAATGCAAATAACCAGGTGCAAGATAATCTTCAACACTCAGACCCTTTCTAAGATGTCTTACAAACAATGTTTTTGTCAACCTTTGACTACCACTGTATTGTTATACACAACACACTTCTTGACCTTTCCAATGTATACAACAGGATGAGAGGGTTGAATGTTGTTTAAAATGAATGGGAATAACAACAGGAATGATTTTCTTTCAAAATTGTGTTTATGATTGTTTTCCTTAATTCATTAAAATTAATTATCATACCAAAAATAAAGATAAATTACTTTCAATAATAATCAGAAAAAGAAGTAGAGTAAACAATATGTATACTCTACTTCATTTTCATTATGAAATTATACATTTAAACATTGAGCAAAAAAATCGGTATTTGCCAGGTGAAAATGGAGAAAGAATTTTTATTATAACCTCCAAGTAGTCTACAACTCATTTCTGATACTTCATTTCTCTACTTTGAAGGGATAGGAGAAAAATGTTATTGAAATCATAATATTTTAACAATATATCTTTTACTCTCTTTTCGGACAACATTACACAATGTTTAATTCAGAGAATAAATAAATTTACATTCTGCTGTTTCGTTATTAAAACACCAAAGTATTTCCCCATGACTAAGCCTGCTTTCTCTCAATTCAGGTATGGTTCAAAAACCGACGTGCCAAATGCCGTCAGCAGCAAAAGCAACAGCAACAACACACTGGTAATGTAACATCAGTAGTAACAAACAACAATAACAACGAGTCTACTAAACCAAGACCAAAGAAAACGAGATCTCCAAGTACAACAGTAATAACATCTTCATCAACGAATGCTGTAACTCCACATCAAACAAACAGCAATCCTTCTTCATCAAGTAGTCCAAATGCACAACAACCTTCCATATTGAATCGAGATTCACCATATAAACCACCACCTTTAGCTAGTCCACCTACTGGGTCAGTTGCACCTTCATCGTCATCATCTTCTTCTGGGTCTTCAATTGGTGGTAGTGGATATAATTCATTATGGAGTCCTGCTTCACTTAGTCCTATGGCTGACTTAGGAGCTTCTGCATGTTTAGACAGATCTGGTAAGTTTTGGTTGGTAGAGTTTTTATTTGGTGTTGGTTAGATATTGTGGTATTAAAAAATCTGGGTGTACTTTACTATCTTAGCAGTGCCATTTCTCGATAATTGTACGAGGTATTGAAATGATATTGGACATGTACAATGTTTGTAAGATGCTGATGATGAATCAATAATAAAAAATTTGAAAATCGCCATATTTAACAAGATGAATATGTTCAAAATCAGTTATCTCAGCAGTGCCTTTTTCTCTTTAAGTATAAGAGTTCTTTGCTTGGTATGTTATTTTGCTCGGTTTGTTACTTTGCCCGGTACGTTACCCTTGACTGGTGATTATAATTAGAAGTATTGGGGCCGTGGGAGCGAAGCGACCCTGACGGGCGCCGCCAGAGTTTCCCCGAGCTTGTCGAGGGCCGCGAGCAGTCGAAGCATATTTGAGGCATTGTGTACACTGGCAACACTGCTATGTTCATACGTATTATACGTTGCAACAGTGTATTAGAAGGTTTTTATTATTGATACATTATCAGTACCTCACAGTCATTATACATGTGAATTTTCAGTACTGTATCTTTTTACATTACTCAGCTGAGAAAACGCACCGCTAAGATACTAAAGTATCCCCAAAAATCTATGTATCTTTGGTATAATAAACAGGTATGTATCACTTCCCTCTTCTTCAGTTATTTGTTTTGTTTTAGGAAAATGTATTGTCTAATCATATTTTCTTCAAATTCCTTTTTAATTTTTATTGGCCAGTCAATTCATGAATGTAGAAACACATGTTTAAATATATCACTAGTATCACCAGTCATTGATACTTTCACATAAGTGAATTCTCATTCAAAGTTTTTCAAAAATTGTGATGCTACAACATATAATTTAAATTACCCATATATGGAAATTCTTATTTAGTTTTATATGACAATTAAATTTTAGAACAGTTTAATTCACTTACAGTAACTTGTGATTTCACCATTACTGATTGTCATGCTATTTCAGTTGTACATTATAACTGACTTCAATAATAACAGAAAATGAATCTGACATATGGTGTCAAAGAGGATACTGTATAATCAAGAAATCCTAACACTTGACTTGTTCAAGCTAAGCATCTTTTAACAGTTATATTACTGCTTTGTTTACGTTTATGTAGAATTTCCATAAAAGTCTAAAATAATCAACATAATTTATATATATAAAAAATATTTATTTAATCTGATAATAATTTTTTTTCATCTTAAAAATATTACCTCTCAAAAGTTAATAATTGCTAAAATGCACTTCAAACTTGATTATAAAGATTTTCATGAGCACTATTAAAAAACCACTAAAAGTTATAACTTTATTATCTTTGTTTTGATTTGTTCCCCTACTTTGTCATCGTCCCTTTTGAATATCTGAGTATCAATCACCCTTCACCATCCCCTCACCCCCTCCCCCTCATTTCTTTACCCCCTCCCCCGCCACTTATCCATCCACCCCCCCCCCTCTCATTCTTTACACTCACTCTTTCACCATTATACAAATTCAAAATTTCACTGTGTGGGTGTGAG
>JAQIWE010004823.1:0-10429 GCA_034698565.1 Campodea plusiochaeta
TGAACAATTACCAGTACCTCCACTTCCACCCACTAATCTTAGAGGATGCCATCTTATCAAGATACAATATGATGTTTATGTAAGTCAATTTATTAACTTGAAATATTAGCAATAAATGCTATCATTATTATGAGCTTCTTACTATTAGATATCGAGTTTGTACTTGCACTTTTGTCAGATATTCAATAAGTTTTTATTAAATTAAATTGCTAATAATTTTTTTTTTTTAATATTCTTCAATTCTAATGATAAAATGGTTTAATTTTAAACTCTGCAAAAACTCCCAAATTTTTAAAGTTATTAAATTTTCTCTCTTGGAACTTCCAAATTAACTTTTTTTTTTACTTTTGGTAAATACTCTATTACAACTACTATGAAGGATATGCAGAGGTATTATACTTAGAATGAATTTTTAGAATGATAATATAAATATAAAAGATGATATAAAATATAAAAGATGGAATGAAAATTAACAAGCGGAGTTGTGGCATATTTTCATTCCATCAAAGTACTCTATTACAATATTATATACAAAAATTAGAGTAATGAAGTCGTGTTTTACAGAAATCAAACATGCCATTTTATCTTCTAAATCTGATTTAAAAATTACATTTATTCTAAACACCTTTTTAGTTAGACGCAGGAATCATCAATTTTGAATATTATCTTTTTCTTCCAGTTTATTGTAACCCCCCAAGGCCTCGAGAAAGAAATTAAACTACAACTTCCGATAATGATGGCTACCTACCCACTTCGAAGTGGTGATGGTACATTAAAGAAGAAACGTGGAGCCCACTACCCGAATACTCTACCCGTATTCAGACCTTGGCTAGATCAGAAGACTTTTGCGTAACCCTTGGGAAAAATAACAAATATATATACCAACTTTCAATCAATGCTTTGTAAGAACAAAGTATTTTTTATTAATGAAATATTATTTCGCCAACAATTTGGTAATTTACATTTATTATTATTTTTTATAAGTTGTACAATTTGCCAAAAATTTTACAATATTTGTTTGTATATATATATATATAATAAGAAAGTTTGTAATTTTTCAAAAGTATTGATATATACAATATAATATATACTTTTTTTTGTAAGTAATTCCAATTCATATTGTGATTAATAATAAATATTACCTAATGATAAATTCGAAGGCCTTAGTCTATAATTTCCCTGTGTACAATTTGATTTGGCATAACAGAAGCAAAATAAACAATATACAATTAATATATACAACTATATGCAACATATATAATATTTATAACTTTAATATATATACTATATACCCATTTAATACTGAGAATACAATTTGGCAATAAAGCAAAAAAAAGGAGAAATTGTAAATGCAAGAACGAAATAGCACTTTTACACAAGAATGAAATGTTTTTTTTGTTTTTGAACTGGGAATATTGTAGTTTTATCCAATAACCAAAACATAATTTGTTTTTAGTTAAAACAAAAAGTTTGCACCATGAATTTGCTTTCTCGTAAAGCACGACATTTCAATGCAAATAATAATAATGCATTATTTTTCAGTCACAAAAACTTCTGTTTAAGATTAAAGACTGCCATGAATAATAAACAAAAATGTAATAACTATTTCAACATATGAAACTGAACTTTCTCATTCATTAAATAATTCTCTTAAGAGCTGAAATAATAATCTTAAAAAAAATCTGAATATGAACCGTTTTACAAAAAAAAAAAAATTAAAAAAATCAATTTTTGGAAGATATATCTCCTTCACAATTCATTGCAATTTATTAACTAGTCGTAGTGATGGTAAAATAACTCATATAAATATTTAGGCATTCTTTAACCTTAAACAGTAAATCCCAATAATGAAGGTTAGAAAATGTAAATCAGTACGAAAATTTCAGATACATTAACAATCATTATTGGGGTTTTTCATAATACAAATACATTGTTCCCTTTCCTCACGTACAAAATATTAAAGCGTTTTCTATGTGAGTCAATCTTTACCGTTTTAAGTAATGGTTATTGGACCGTTCCCAGTTCATATATTTGATTGTCGATTTTAAATTTGGCACGTCTGTATATATGGCAGGTTATATCTCCTTGCTTTGTATGATAGGATTGCAGAGAACTAACGCACTTTCTGCTGATATGATTGGTAGACCATTGTGACGATGGAAGTTTATGAGATGACTAACACTATCAAATGTTCGGTCCTTTGTACGTACCTGGAGGGACAAAAGAAAAGTCAATTAGTAAAAGAGGTATAAACATTTTTATTCATTAGACTTCAAAATATAAAATTTAAAAAAAGAAAAATGAAATTTCATTATGAATCAATAGAATTATTTTTATGAATACACTACCTATTCATCTTAGGAACTTTTATTTTTTTATACATTTCTTAATTTCACTGATTCATACCGTCAATAAAAGAAGCTTTGGCAGCTTAAAATATTCAGTTTCAAGGAAGTTTTTGTAGATTAATGACAAATTGAGCTAAAAGTTAAGTATGTGGTTCCTATCAGACATTCTGAGATGAGTAAAATAATTTTCATCAAATTAATTTTTATCAATTTAACTGATTTAAGAATAAAGTATACAAAAATTGAATGATTTTACATTTTAGACATAATGTTGCTCATTTAATTAACACTTATTTCTGTATATAGGTAAATATTGAAATGTAACATATCCAAGTGTTACTTACACTTCCTTCAGGGTCAACCAAAAGTAGATGTTTCTTAGATGTTCCCTGCATACCAGTTAATACATATTGACCTGGAGAACCCTGAGACTCACGAACTAAGAAATCACCATCCTGAAATACAAATAAAACATAATTAGAGCTCTTTAATTCAATAATATACAGAAGAAGTTTATGGAAACAGATTCTGTGTCTGTCACCTCGTAGTGAGCAGTCACACCATAAATATTATTGTTTGCTTTAAATTAATTTATGTACTTTTATTTTATTAATTCTCTAGTAAATAAATATAATCACATATCAATAAACTACTGTGACAAAATGTGAAATACGTAACGCATGGGTGGAAAATGTTCGGTAACCCTGTAACCAGGTTACCAGGAACGAAAGCGCAGCAACGAGAACGAAAAAAAAAATATATATTTTTTTCCCCGTTTTTTTCGTTTTCGACGTTATATTTCGCTAAGTTAAAAGGTTTGGGGTATTAGTCACCAAGGAATAGACATGGTATAAGACAGCTGTTTTGCCTCGTAAAGGCTCATCAGTTATACTTGTCCGAGGATTGATATGACACTATGTGTATCACTCATCATTCCTGCTTTACAATGCTAGAAAATGATAGTTTAAAACTATCATCCGCTGTCTTATGCCATGTCTATTACTTGGTGACTAATACCCCAAACCTTTCAACTGCTTCCATAAATAAAAATTCAAGCTTTGTGAGTCGTACTTTAGTTTACCCTTAATTAGAAAGGAATCTTATTCTAATATGCAACAATAACACATTTTATCATATAATATAACTTTTCCTACCTTCATTAGATTTTTTGCATTGGGAATGGATACTGTTTAATTGCGTGTGTTTTGTTGGATGGATATCTTTAGGAACACAATCACAATTATCAGAGGGTTGTTCACAATGGTGATCTTCAGGTTTTGTACTGCTTCCAGTGCCATCATGTTTCTGAAACTTTTCTGGTTTTTCAGTGTCCTGTTGAGCAGTAGATTGTTCTGAGAAAACCTGTTGAGCTGATGTTTTATAGACTTGAATTTGTTCAATATGTCGACCGTAATTTATTTCATATTCTTCTGCAGATATTTTTGCTCTTTGACTGAGTGACATTCTTTGATGGAGTGACATTGTTCGTTGTCTAGGAACTAGCATTTCTTTCTCGTTCAAATATTTATTTCGATGTTTTGCTTCAACAATGTGTTTGTACATTGAGTATGGATTACTTGTAAAACCACAAAGTTTACAGTGATAAGTTTCATTAATTTCGCTTACTTGGTGTTCACTTATATTTTCCAGGCCAACTGTAGCTTCCAAACTTCGAGGTAATATTTCCTGTAGTGATCCTTTAATAGCTTCGGACGTCCGATGCAATTGTGTTAAAAAGTGTCGACGAATTCTTTCTTGTGACCATAGTGGCTCATCCGTTTCTCCTGTAATTTGTGTGTTATTTGTACAATTTGTTGATGGAACACCCATTCTCTTGAAATATCTCTCCGAAAGTGATACAGTTTACTGAAAATTTGACTATTCCATAAAATGAAATTACTAAAAATAATAATTTTTTAAGTTTAAAAATCGAGTGTATTTATTTTTGTTTCTGTTTGTATGTCCCCTTTTAAACATTTGATATTTTTCACTGCCTCCTATGTATTCTACACTGCCTGCCCAATACTTTAGTTCCTAAATGTATAAACACCTTGTTTACAGCATTTCAACGTTATTTTGAAAACTAACAGTGCAGAGTATAAAATAAAATAAATGGAAACCAGATAGTGAGTGATGAAACTAGATAATGTGTTAAGCGTAAGGTTGTTTCTATAGAAACTACTATGTGATATAAGTTTGATATATATCATTATTTTAATATCTGGAAAAAGGAAGGTTAGAAATTTTTTCGATTTCCAACACAAAGGCAATGTCTTGAAGCTTTATTTTTTTTTCACCGCATGATGAACTTTCTTAAAATTCATAGATTATAAAATGTTAGGCTTTTATTTGAAAGTTTTTACTTTAGAATTTTAATATTTCCTTAAGCTTTTCTTTTTATTTTAATTTGAAAAAAATCGAAACGAACGATTCTTTAAAAATCAACGCTTATTATAAATTCTTAATAAATGAACTTTAAATGACATTATATTTCCACATTATAAGAAAAAAATGCGAATTAATTAAACAAAACTGTTAATTTAAATGGAAAAATATGTAATATTAATTTGGTAACTGAGCTTGAGTATTTTACTGCAGTTTTTTTTAAAGATGTAAATAACATAACAGAGGTTTTTTGAAATATAATACACAGTTTTCAGGAGTTTTTATTTTATTTTGATGAATTAAAAGTATAATATTCGTATTTTAAAACATCTGTAGCCAACGTAATGGAATTTCATAGTAAACAAGTCCTAAATAATTTCAGCATTTAATAAAAACAAAACCATAAAAAGTATAAATGCTTGTCCTTTATTCCCTACAAAACAGATTTCAAGACAGAAAAAACTGAAATAATGACTGTCAATATACACGTAAACCGTGGTTTGAATGAAGATATGAATGTTCAATAGCACAGTAGCTTACTGATGGTAATGCCAATCCTAACAATATTCGAAATACATTCAAGGTTTGCTTTTGTTGGTATATCAGGCAGTATATTATTGCAAGGGGAACTGAAAAAAAAAGGGAAATATTACATAAATGAGGCTGAAATTACTTGTGTAAATGAAAAATATCGGTAATCGTAATACATGTTTGTTTCTGCAATGGAATTAAAAAAATATAAAGATATAGTTTTTCGTGTTCATGTTTTAGTAAGAGTAAACGGACTTAATGTAAGACAGAAAAATAACCTATCCAAGACGGAAGTTTCACCTGCCCACGTTTGACGATTAACATAAAAAACACTCCTGGCAAATTCTCCATTCAACTGTAATAACAAAAATAGATATACTTTAATGCCGTAATATGCAATTTCGATTTAGTTCAAGAACTTTTACAATTACAATTACGTGAGCATTACTTCTTAACTGTGTGATTATTTGCTAAAAGCGGAGGAATCTATTAATTTGTAACAAATATTGCTAAAATTCGATGTAAGATTAAAAAGCAAACATCTGAATATGAATAAATAATTAATATTGTTATTTTTTTTTAAAGTTAGCTTATGAGGTCAGATTAGAAACAGATGGTGTAGGATTTTTTTTACTTCTTGTAATTATTGAAACCTATTTCTTTACCTATAAAACAACCAACTTGTGTTAACATCCATACATCTTGTAGTATTCTGAAACATTCCGCATTGATGATGAAAATAAACTTTGAGAAATTTAATAGTATTGGACTTTCATAAACTTCTGTTTTAAAATTTCCTGAATAAAATAGTTCATATTGATATTGTTCTTCATCTCCAGTGTATGAATATGATAGAATAAGTTCTCGCATAAATTTAAATATATTTTTATCTGAAAGAAAATAAATAGTTAAAATCATGTTGGATGTTCTTATTTTTTCACTCCATTGTAATAAATAGATATGAGATATTTTTACTTAAAAACTAAATATCAGTCAAAATATAACTTAATATATATAGAAACTATAGTGACTTAATTTGTTAAGTTGAAAGGTTTGGGGTATTTAGTCACCAACCAACAGACATGATATAAGACAGCTGTTTCGTTTTTCAACTTAACAAAATATAACTGTAAACATTTTTTACTTTCTTTGCAATATCAAAATTTAATTTCCCGAAGTTTGTTTTAAATCTTCTATAACAGAATCATCTGTAAAGTACTATTGAAAATGCTCTTGTAATTTTAATATACTATGAAATGTATGGAGCCAGTTAGCATATATTTTACTATTGTGCTAGTGACAAAAGTAACTTAAATCGATTTTGAAAGAAAAAAAAACTGCTCTGGTTTTATTCATTACTTTACTAAAGATTACCGGGATTACTAGAAGATTACCGGGATTAGTTAAAGATTACTGGGATTACCAAAGATTATTGGGATTACCAAAACTCTTAATTCAATTTAATTCGTTGATTTTTTTTATTACGGATACGACAGGCCACTACAGTACGTATACAATATTAATGTATATAGTAATATCAGTTACCTAAGACTATTCAATTTTTAACTGAAGGGCAAATATAATAGTAATTTTAATATCAAAATATTATTTATATTACGCTAAAGAGTATAAATTCAACGAAAGATTTTTTTTAATAATTATTTCTTAGTTGATTTTGATTTACCTCTGAGACAATTAACTACAATTTCTATTAAAGTAAATCAAATTATTTCGTTCTTGTTATAATTATGGTGTGTTACGACGTAGGCTAAGTGGCATTTTTCTTCTATTAAATAGTTCTGCTTGGGTTTATCCACTTATTGAAACACAATATTTATTCAGGACGTTCCACCTTTATTAATGAAAAGACTTTATCAACTGTACATAAAAACGGGTGAAAAAATTTCAGTTAGACAAACCAAAATTTTTTTGTTTAAAATTTCAGTTATACAGGGTGATCAACATATCACGCACCTTTTCAAATTTGTATAAAATCTGAATTAATTATAGGATTAATAAAAGTTAGTAACCAAATTAAAGCAGGACTATTATATTTTATTAATCGTGAAAAAAAATTAAAAATTTACAATTACTCCAAAATTGCGACCATTTTCGTTAACCTCTATAAAATAGTCTTCTTAATATTTGCAACGCCGAAAAAAAAAGTATTTATGAAGTCAGAAATATGATAATTCACTGAGATGAACATCATTCCAGTATAAAACATTCTGTAAAATTTCAAAAAAATTAATTCGGTAGTTTTTGAGCAATAACATTTCTTAATGGAATTTCCAAAGGGAAGTAAAATCCTTCGTATCAGTATATTGACGTTTTTTCACCTCTGAAAAAAAAAATTGTCCAAAAACTACTGGCTGGATTTTTCTGAAATTTTTGTGGGCTGTTCTACACTTGATTAGAATTTATTAATATAAATTATGATCAATCTAACTTTATAAATAAACATTTTGTCAATGTTTCAAATTCATCAATGAGTTCATTTCAAAGTTTTGTCAGTAGATAATCAGCATTTTGAGCATAATCGGTAACATTTTCAAAATATTTTTCACCATATTAACAAAATTTAATATTCGTACTTCATTTTGGTAACTCATTTTTATTATTTCTCAAAGTATTTTATGATTATTTACAAATTTGAAAACTTCGGCGAAATGCTGATCACTTCATTTTCGGGTTACATTATAAGGGGAAGGAGAAAAATCGCCATTTTGACATATTTGGTATTTTTCATAATTTTTTCCCCTTTTTACTGTACCACTCTGTTATCATAATAATAGTTACCAAGACCTCAGTACTCAATTGATATAGGATAAACTAACCCTCCATAAACAAGAGCGTATGTATTGAATAACACTTTTATTTCCACAAAACAGAAAGAGAGGTTTACTTTCATACTATTTGTTTTCATTGAAAAAGACAAAACATGTACGTTTACTAAACAAGCAAAATAACTCAAACAAAGAAATTGCACAAAAGACACACTGAAATAATAATAATAGTTTGAAATACACTTACAAGTCGTAGAATAGTCTTTCAAATTGTTTCTGACAGTTATTTAAACGTAAATACTAAAATGCAACATAAAAGTCCGTGGAGACCAAAAAGGTAAAGACTGGTCTGGCACACTTTGGTACGAAGCGGGACACGTGCGCAATCACATCCTACACTCATCAATGTCTGTTTCGAACTGACTGTTTCTCTCTCTGCACGACCTTGACGCGTACTGCGCAGGCGTAATTAATGACGCGGTTTGTTGGCAGCGGAGGACGTCCCATCTCCCCCCTCGGAGGCGATGGCGTCTCGACGAGCTGATAAATAATTCGTGATCTTTCTTCGCACGCCCACTTTCAGTATGTCTAGCAGGTCAGCTGGGTCACCACTGTCATCGAATAACTTCTTCCAGGTATTTTTAACTTCTGTGACAATGTCATGTTGGTCCTTGGGTATAGAAATTCGCGCACTTCCACCCGGGAATTTTGGTAACGGTTCGTCTACACCAAGTAAGGTTTTCAATTCGTCGTCGTGGAAGCTTCGATTATTCTTGCGGCGGCGGCTGGCCCAATCTCCTAATTCCATTGCAATTGTATCCACAACATCGTTCATATTGGATTGTTTTACATTCTTCAAGTACTTTGATCCAATTATAACCGCAGGATAATCGCCACGTTTTACGTTCATTTTTTTCTGTTCGCTTGAATCTAGTTTTATATTGGTTGGAGTCTTTTTGCTGCTTGTTGGTTTTTCGATCTTCGACGACTTTTCTTGAACATCAGGATTAGTTTCAGTTAGATCATCTTCAGCAGTAATGACAAGGAAGTCCTCGCCTACACTAGATGGAGGCATAGCTTTTGTTGTAATGGTACGTCTCACATCTTTACAAAAAAGCCTAAGCACCTCCACCACGTAAAGATATATTTTATACGGTTTTGCTTATAAGCCTCCGTGCCTCTATCACGTAAAGTTCTGAATCGGATTGTGATATATGTAATTACTTTGTTCGGTGATATTTCTTATTAAAGTCGTTCAAACATAACAAGGCGGATGACCTCGAACAACAGGAAAACTTTTTGCACTGTTTACATTCAGATTTCTTTCAAAACTATTCAAGGTCACCCGCCTTGTTATATTAGATTGACTATAGTCTTATGAGGTTCTGAAAAAGGTAGGAATTGGGAATTGAGCTTTTATAAACTTTAATTATTCATCGCAAGGAACGAGACGATCTGCACCCGTTTTTGGGGTTCACCACTACTGCTTCATAGTCGCAGTAGAATCAGTAAATTCCTTGCAATAATAATTTGCCTCTTAAGGGTACAAGATGCAGTCGCTCAATATAGGTTTTGGAAAGTGTAGGTTATATAGGATGGTAGAGACTAATTCTATACGAATCTTCACTCACTGCATGCAAGAGTGGGTAGAAAGTTGTAGTTAAATTATGGTACTTAATCTCAATGTAAATAACTTGGTTAGGCCCTGGAGAAAGGCTATGACAACCCTGACTGTAAGGATATATGCAAAGCCCCCCTTGAATCAGACAACCTTAGTTATCAAATATATTTTACAATTTATTACAAGTTGCTCGCACAAGTGCCTATTCGACGCAACACCTGCCTCATCAATTACGTAAGCGTAGTATTTCATTCATTTACGTTTACAAGTAATACAAGTGGTACTCACCAAATAATCAGCTTGAAGAGAGGGCTGTACTAAGCATGAAGTCGTCTGCTCTCTGCTAGGCTATGACTGGACTTCTTCCCCTTGACTTCGGCTCCGGTGAAATGTACCAAGGCTGTGTCGTCTATACGGTGTGTATTCTGGTTATCGAAGTTCGGACTTCTTTAAATTGCTATATCAATGGACTTTTACTTCTCCAATCTCTGGAGTTACTTGGATGGATTTTGACCAGTTTCTCGATATTCTTGGACTGATTTAACTTGATCAGCTTATGGTGTTCGCCTGATCTCTGCAGATAAACTATAGTATGATTTAGGGTTCAAGATTGCAAGGATATTCGGATTTTTCCCTCATAAAAACCAACATGACTGGCCATTTTGCTTACTTTGTTTGGTGGGTTACCCAGAATTTATGTTTTAAATAAGAAATTATGAAGTTACATTTATAATTTTTATATAGAAACAAAGCTTACA